>RJWJ010007985.1:0-55163 GCA_004363605.1 Indri indri | reverse complement strand
GAGGCCAGGAATAAATCGGAGCAGCCCTCTTCTCCCCTCTCTGCGCACGGTATCGAACCGGCACCCTGTGTCTGAGCTCTCAGGCCTCATCCCGGAGGGGCTTTTATGAGGGAAGGAACGTTTTCTTTAAGGACCCTCAGGTGTGAGGGACGGGAGAGCGCAATGTTTCTCTCTGCAAACAGGCAGCGTGAGGGTGGCCGGCTTTGAGCCATGTGGACACTCCCTTTCCCCTCTGTTTGACAGGGATTTCTGCTGCACGGCCATGGGGGTTTGCTAGCTGGGAATTTTAATTAGAGAATTGGGCAAACTTAATTACTTTCCATTCAGGTTTAAAGCAAGAGGGCTGATTAAACTCCCCCATCTTTCCCCGCCCGGGCCGGCCTCCAGGGTGTTACCGGTTGTCTGAAGTCTGCATCCCGCCCAGCCGTCCCCGTCTCCTGGCTGCTGCCTGGGTCCACCTCCGCACCTGTCCCAGCCCCCAGCTGCCAGCTCTGCCCTCCAGAGGGGAAACCAGGTCACATCTGTGGTCATTAACAAACACACACAACCCTGCCCTTCCTCACTAGGAGGCTGAGCCTGCGGTTTTTCTGTCCACGTCCTGGAACACCCCAGACATCAAGAAAGATCAGCAGAGGCAGCTAAGGACGAGGTTAGACAGCTGAGGTATTTGCATGTGGGAGAGATCACAAATGTAGACCTCTTGGCAAGAGTATATCTTTCTTGAGCAGAATTGATTTGAATTTTATTTGTAAATTAAAATTTTGGCATGTGAGGTGAAGTTGAGCTTAATTTGGGGTGTTGAATAATTGTTCTCAGCCTTCCTACACAAGACCTAGCACAGCTTCTACCAGCCACGGGGATGCAAATGCAAATTATTTTCCTTCAGGGAGCAAAACATGAAATTTGTCTTTCTTCTTAGCCATCCTTTGAAGGCAGCACCTCAAGTTACCATGATAACGTGACCTCTCTGCCTCTCAGTTTCTGAATCTATATAATGGGGCTGAGTCACTAACCTTATAGGATGGATAGTCAGATTAACTAAGCAAATTCATGTAAAGCATCTGGCAACCCTGCCAGGCACACAGAGGTCCCAAGACCTTGCATGTGTTGCTTTCAGGAAAGGCAGCTCAGGTTCAGGGCCTCTGGGCCCTACTCCCAAATGCCCCGTTGTGGCTGACACAGCCCTGAAGTTACCTGTACCACACCCAGAAGCGCAGCTGCTGGGACAGTGTCTGCTCGTAGAAGGCTTGGTCCCCTTCTTCAGGGAACCCCTGAGCAGGTAGGGGGAAGGTGGGGCGAGGGTTCGGGAGAGTTTGTGGAGCGGCAAGGGGGATGGGGCTCCCAGTGAAGACCCAACATCCAAAGATCTTGCAATGGTCCAGGTCCCTGGGGGTGAAGTGTGACAAGGGACCAGGACGGACCTATAGGTTGAGTCTAGAACATACTATCCAAGTACAGGGTCAGGGGATACAGCTTAGAAATTTAAAAATTCAACCGACTTCAGGAATTTTACTTGGCCGTGAGTTTATAACTGGTCTCTGGGCCCCCGTGGCTGCCCACAGTTAGTTGGACCTTTGGGGGTGCTCACCTCTGGGATGAGGGAGTTCCAGGTGACACAGCATGGGGGATGGGCGACCAGGGTCAGGCACCTCAGGGCGTGGACCCAGGGTGGGTCTCCACAGCAGCTCCTGCACAGGGAGAGGGCAAGGGCACAAAGGAGGGGGCAAGGATGGTGAGCTCAGGCCAAGGGCACGGCAGGAGGCAGCCCCAGCTCCACCCAGCGCTGGCCGCTCTGGCCTGTGGACCTGATCAGGTCTCTTCACTTCTGTGGGCCTTGGTCTGCCCACCTGTGAAATGCAGGCACGTGTCCTAGGAGTCCCTCCAATGCCCTGTGCATCTGTGGGATGCTGATGGAGGGAAGAAGATCGAGCCAGAGTGAGGGTGGTGGCTTTGGTTGCCATGCAGAGCCGTCAACAGTCCCCGGGCAGGCCCGGCTCCACTGTCTTTGAGCATGGACGTGTCCAGGCCACCCTACTCTGTCATCTCCCTTGGTCATCCCTCCCTCGCTGGATGTTGGGATCTGACTGCCATCTAAGGTGTGCTCTCTCCTGCTCACCTCCAGGGTTGAGATAGCTACTCTGGTGGCATCTGGTCTTTCTCTTCTTTTTTCTGTTTTAAAGTCAGGTTTATTAAAGTGTAATTTATATACAGTAAAATTCACCCTTTTGAACTGTATAATGCTATGAATTTTAACAAATGTATACAGTTGTGTAACCACCACCACAATCGAGACATAGAACAAACAGTTCCCTCTCCCCAAAATGTGCATCCTGTCCCTTTGTGGTCACTGTCTCCCCCAGCCCCCTCCCAAAGCCTCTGGCAGTCTGTTATGTTTTCTGTCCCTGTAATTTTACCTTTTCCAGAATATCACATAAATGGCATCATAGAGCATGCTTAGCTGGGAATTTCGAAGGGGAAAGAACAGGGTCCCTTTAATCCCGAGGAGGGACTCAGCCTTCTATTTGCATCTCTCTAATGGAAAAGGCTACAATCTGATCAGTCCTAGAAAATGACAACGCTGAGGCCAACGTCACTGTCAAGGAAGTAATGTGTTTGCAGGTGTTTGTTGAGCATTTGCTACATTCACTCCTTAAATCTCTGAGGTAGTCTTATCAAGGTAGGTATCACTGTGATTCTGTTTAATAGATGAGGAAACCGAGGCTCAGAGAAGTTCATTAATTCACTAAGGTCACATAGCTAAGATTTGAGCCCAATCCCAATGGCATCCTCATTATTCTGTGTGGTTTCTGAGCGGAGTCTGGGATGGGTGATTCTTACAGTGACAGGCAAGGCTCTGGCACCTGTGAGCTTAGGAGGGTTGTGGAGGCGGAAGGAAGCTCCTGGATCTGTGCCAACGGTCCCTGTCTAAGGGGCGCTCCCTTCCAAGTGAAAGTCTGTGCTTGCCTCCCTAGGAGATGGATGTGTCGAGGCATGATTTTTAGGAATGAAGGTTCACACCCTTCTGCAGACCCCTGTGTTCCTTGTTGTACCTTTGCAAGGCCGTCGCCTGAAGTCAGGGCAGCCCCAGCTGCAGGGACCACTCCAGAGGCCACAGGCAGCCCAGCACTGGGCTCACACAGGCTCTCCTGACCGGGTCACACTTAACCCTCTGCCCGACTGCTTGGGCCCTGCCAGGCCCTGCCATGCAGGGGAGAGCGCCCACCGGGGAACGGGCTGGGGCCTGTGGGACCCGGGCCCGGCTGCGGGGAGCGTGAGGCACAGATGGCAGAGTGGACAGAGAGGCCAACGGAGGCTGAGCACGGCACGTGCTGGCCAAGGGGAGAGCTTCGGTAAAGGACAATACCGCAGTCTTGGGACCAAGTGCCACTAAACCTTATGGGTAATGGGTTTTTTATCCCCTGGGTAATAGGAGACACCAAAAAATGAGGACATTACTTAGTGAGTCCCTCACCTCCCTGGCCCCATTCAGCAGACTCGGAGGAAGGACATTGCCCAGCATTGAGCCATGTGTGGATTTAATGGGGTTTCCAGCTAAACCTTCCATCAAATTTACGGCTGTGCCTGTCTCCTGACCTTCCCCCTCACACATTCCTTTCGGAAATGAAGCTGTGTGCAGGCTGTGAGGTGTCACTTCCCCCACGACGGAGATAAACAGCTCGGGCCTGGGTTGAGACGGTGGATTTAATCAGGCTGGGTCCCCGCAGTTCACCCGCCCCTAAGCCGAGTGACATTAGGACGGCCATCGGGGTCCGGCTGGAGTGGGCAGTGCAGAGTCAGCGAGTACTTGTCCTGCCGGCCACAGGCCTGGGCCCAAACCTTGCCTCCACCTCCCCGCTGGAGACGATGCCCCACATCTGCTTACCCACCTGGGCCAGACGGGGGTTGTGGCACTGCCCTCTTCTGTGGGCCCACTTCCCTGCGGGGGCTGCTGTCACCCAGGGCTGCCGGCCTCACTCCACCTTCCTCTGCCATCCTGGCAGCTGGGCCGCTCCCAGCTCCTCCTCCACCCGTTTCTGGCTCTGCTCCTTAGAACTGCTCAGCGTCTTCACCGGAATGTACCCGTCCCTGCCCCCGACCTCTCTGCCCATCCAGATCCTACTGCCTTTCAAGGTCCAGCTTAAACGCCACAACCTCGAGGAGGCCTTCCCAGACCCCGCTACCCCCAGGGAAGACCTCCCTTCTGGGAACTGTGTGGGCACCAAGAAGTAGGAGATGACAGGCTGCGCCCCCACAGCGCCTGCTGTCCCTTAGAGTCTGTGTCCCACGTGGGCCGGGGGCCTCGCGGGTAAGCCTCTCCCTGTGCGTCTAGTTGCTGCTGGGCCTGGTCCATGGAAGATACCCAGTAAGTAGACACTGTCATTGTCACGGGGCCATGTCATCAGACCCCTGTCCTGGGGAGTGAGGGTGCAGCTACATTGCAAAGCTCACTGGTCTTTGTAAATACCCCCAACCTCAAGTGTGGTGGCTCTGGTCTCTCAGACAGGCACCTCCTGACAGCCACCTCTGGGTAGCTGCCCCCCAAGGGTGGCTCCCCGAGCCTGGCCGCCCAGCCTGGGAAATGCCTGCTCGGTCTTCCCACCCCGCCTCGCTCTCCAACACCCTCCCAGCCCGGCTGCTCCACTGGGCAGGCGGCTCCTGCTCCTCTGTCTCCCTCCTGGGGCAGCGTGTGTTTCCATGGCCCTGCCCTGTCCGATCCCGTGGCTGTCTCGCCGGCTGCCCCAGAGGGCTGTGGGAGAGGCCACAGCAACGGGCAGCGTCCAGCACCCACTCAGCTAAACAGAGCTCGCAAGGTGGCTGCTGGAGCAGGTGTCTAGCAGGGGGGCAGGGTGACTCGGGCCCAAGGCCACAGGAAAGGATTAAAAGTAAAATGGTCTCTGTTCCCTGGCAGCCGAAGGCCTCTGTGCCTTGTGCTGGAGGATGGTGGTCAGACTCACCCTATGGCTCAACGAAAGCAAAAACGGGGCATAACCCTGTTTACTGAGAACTTGTCATGTGCCGATAAGCATGTCAGCCTCATACCTCATGAGGTGGGAGTCCCTGTTCCCGTTTTTGCAAAGAGTTTGTGAAGGGGAGTGACAGGTCAGACCTGTGCTTTGGCGAGCCTTCCTGAATGGTACCAAAGGGCGGGGCAGAAGTGGAGAAGCCAGGAGCCTGCATAGGAGGCCGCTGGGATGGTGACTGAGGCAGGAGGTAAGGGGCTGGAGAGGGGTGGTGGTGGCCTGCACACTGGCCCCAAGCTGCATCTGGTGGGCGGATGTGAGGGCAGACTGGAATGCAGGATGATGCTGGCCGAGTGGATGGCAGTGTCCTCACCAGGGCAGGGGCCCCTGCAGGAGGAGCAGGTGCAGAGGTGTGGGGAGAAGATGCTGAGCTCTGTCTGCATTGGCCACGGCACATCCAAGATGCCTGGGTCTCATGCGAGGGATGGACAGAGATCTGGGGCTCAGAAGAGAGGTCTGGGCCCAAGACGCAGATGCAGGAACTCACAGTAAAATATACTCATCCGCCGCACCCACGTCCTTTCTCTGTAGGCACCTGTGATGCTGTAGGAAGATGCCTGACTTCCAGTGAATGCCTGTGGTCCCTGCAAGCAGGTGGCCAGATGCCCTGTTGCAAACTCCCACATGGCAAGTGGTGGACATCACAAGCCGCAGAGCCCCCCACCCTGCCCATGTGAGGCAACATCCCGCTGTGGTGCTTTTGATCTCTCCACGTAAACAAGCAGCTCTGGCAACCTGGAGTGTTCCCCACAGTGAACCCGAACTCATGCTCACCAAATTAGATCAATTGCAGCTGGAGCGTCGAGCCTGTGATTATCACCCTCGCACGGTGCTTTTCCTTGCTGGGCTGCGTGTGGATTTCCAGAGGCTTGTAATCAAGAGAGCTATGTATAGCCAGCTCCCTGGTGCTGGGAAGCCCGGGAAGGCCACTGTTTGAGGTTAGGCTTGAGTCAACTTGTACCATGTACTTGGGAGCAGTTCAAAAGAGGCGGTGCACACAAATCATGATGAGGCTAATCAGAACTTTGGGTATTTAGCGGGATGTGTACACAGCAATCATTGTTGGAAGCGCCCTTCTCCCATAGAGGCCATTATTCTGGAGCGGGGTGCTGTTTGCCTGGTTTTGTCCTGGCCACGATTTGCATTCACTTGATGGATTGTCAGGGTCGGGGGGTCTCCTCCTTGGGAAACAGTGGAGTGGCTTCTCAGCAAACTCTTAAGAGGAAGGGGAGCGCTAATACCAGCATTTGCCCAGGTCCTTGAGAGGGGCTGCGGATCCTAACACGGTGCTAGATCAATATGACAGGCAGCTAAGAAGCCTGGGACAGGCATTCACAAACCCCTTTTATGGCTCCACTCCGAGCCAGGCAGCGGGCAGCCGCAGCTCAGACGCAGCTAGCAGGACCTGGCCTGCGGCTCTTGTTTATTTTGCCAGCCACGGTGGCCTGCGGTTCAGTTCAAGTTTGCCAAAGTGATTTGGAGTGGACTTCCCCCATCCAGCCCTGCCTGGGCCCTCTTAAGCCCCTGCTCTGTCACCTGCCTTCTTTCTATCAGGCTGGACGCCTGTAAGAAACCCCCAGAGGGAGAAGCGCAGTGGCGCGAGCGGTGGGAGGGAGGGGCACGTGTGCCCGCCGGGGGAAGGGCAGCCGCTTCTCTGGGTAAACACTTCCAGTTGCCAAGACGCCCCACAGTTTGGTGGTGTTGCTGTCTCGTTTGGCAAAGGGAGAGATGTTTTGGTTTTACTTTTGGTGTTTTTCTGGGACATCCGTGACACCTGTTGACTTCATCAGTTCTCTCAATGGGACATCGTTGCTGAGCATTAGTAACAAAAGCCAAGGTTTCCAAATTCTCTCCTTTTGAATGGCATTGCCATCGCTTTTATCTTCTTAATTTTCATGGCTTTTTTTCCTCTTCAGACACAAAAGACTGTGCAGTGTGATTCAGGAGACGGGTGGGCAGTAGTTAGAGACACACAGACCGGGAGGGACGTGTTCCCCTAAGAAGCCTGGTGTTTGATACAGACCTGAGCCTGCCAGTTTGGGTGTCTGGGAGGGGTGAGTTGTTTTTTTGTTGTTGTTATTGTTTTTAATCACAATCAATAGTCAGAACCATCATGGATTTTCTTTTGTCACAATCAGAAATGTATTGTAAATGTTGACTATCGTGATGATACCAGTTTTTCCCTGATGGGCCTTCCATCCAGAGTTGCCACTGCCAGGGTTCTAGTTCTGGGCTGGGACTCACGACACGGGGGCTCTGGGCACCAGGAAGAGGTCCGTCAGGTGACCCAGACAAGCCAGTATTGGCTGAAGTCTCAGTAGTGAATCCTTGTTTTCCAAGAGAACCCACAGGCTTATCAGCGGTGCTTTGATGTTTCTAGTTCTCTGTGTTGATGTTTAGGATGGAGGCAGTGCGGTGGCCCCCAAGGCGGGGGGGCCAGGTCTTCCTTCTTCCCTGGGGGCCGAGGAGGGTGGTGTGAAGAGGGCCCTAGCTCTGTGGCTGTGAGAACTTGATCCAGAAAGGGCCCCTCCCTGGTGAGGGCAGTGGGTGGGTGCTGCAGGCCCCCAGGGAAATGGAATGCATCTTATACCTGGCCCTCGGGGAGGGGGGACGTGGGTGGCCACAGGGAAAAGTCCCTTCTCTTTTAGCCCTTTCCTGCTCCTGCCTCTTGAGAAAGGATTGAAAAAGGTAGGAAAGTCTGTGGGGTAACTCTAGCCTGTTGAGATGTTCTCAGGAGGCTTAAGTGGCTGTTTTCTTTGTATCTCCCCTTTCCTGCCAAGCATACACCACCTCGAACCAGTCCTCGGGGGGCTGCAAAGAAAAGGTGGAGAAAGAAACCTTCCTCCTCTGAAAGCATGAGTTCCTTCATCCCAGGAAGGAAGGAGAAATCGGGGTCACCAGGATCCAGGGCCAGACACAGGATTCTTAGACTTGACACCAGGAATCATTGATAAATTGAACCTAGCCAAAATTAAAAATTTTGCTCTTCAAAAGATCCAGGTGAGAGGGTGGAGAGTCAAGCTGCAGATTGGGAGAGAATATTTGCAGAACATGTATCTGACAAAGGACTAGTGTGTAGAATCTATAAGGCTCTCTCAAAACACAACAGCAAAAAAAGAAACAATTTAATTAGAAGATGGGCAAAAGACATGAAGAGACCTTTCACCAAAAAAGAGGGTGTATGTAAATGGCAAATAAGTGCATGAAAAGATGTTCAGCTTCATTAGCCGTTAGGGAAATGCTAATTAAAACTACAGCGAGATATTAACACACAACCAGAATGGTTAAAATACAAAATGGTGACAACATCAAATGCTGGTGAGGATGCAGAGAAATGGGATCACTCATACATTGCTGGCGGGAGTGTGAAATGGCACGGCCACTCTGGAAAACAGTCCGGCAGTTTCTTATAAAACTAAACATGCAACACAGGACCCAGCAATTGCACTCGTGGACATTTATCCCAGAGAAGTGAAAATTTTTGTTCATGCAAAAACCTGTACACAAATATTTGTAACAGTTTTATTGGTAGTAACTCCAAACTGGAAACAACGTAGCTGTCTGTCAGTGGTCGAGTGGCCAAACAGACTGGTCCATCCACACCATGGATACCACTCAGCAGTGAAAGGGAACACACTGCCGGTGTGTGTACCGACTTGGATGAATCTTCAGGGAATTATGCTGAGTAGAAAAGCTACTCCCAAAAGGTTAAAAACCATATGATTCCATTTGTATATCACCTTTGAAATGATGAAATTTTAGAAATGGAAGGAGTGGCTGCAGGGGTTAAAGACTGTAGGGGCGGGGGCAGGAGGGATGTGGTTACAAAAGCACAGCGCGAAGGGGCCTCGCGGTGATGGGGCTTCAGTGTCCCGACTGCGGTGGCGGGTGTATGAATCCACACCTGTGATGAAGCTGCGCAGAGCTAAACGCATTCACACACAGGTGCAAGTACAACAGGGAAAGTCAGAACAACGTGGATGGATTGCATCACGGTCGGGATCTTGGTTCTGATGTCGCACTGTGGTTTTGCAAGATATACTTAGGGCAACCTGGGTAAAGGATACACAGAACATCTCCCTATTATTTCTCACAACTGCACTGGGATCTCAAGTTATCTCAAAATAAAAATATTAATTAAAAATGCAATGTGGATTAAGTCATGTGTCTTCACTGCTTGTCCCCAAGTAAGCAAGCCATGCTGTTTCCCAAAGGGTTGGGCCTCCCTTGGGACATCTGCACTTACATGGAGCCTGGTGGGCTATAGAGAGCTGGGGGCAGGGGTCCCCCAAAGGTGTGGCTTCATGGAGCCACAGCCAGGTAGTGGGGAGGAGCGAGGACAAGTGTCTTCCATTCCACTGTTAGCCTTGTTCACCTCCTGGAGTTTGCTTCGTGGGGATGGCTTTCTCCCGGTGTCCTGGGATCGTGTCCATCTGTTCATTCATTCATTAATCCAGTTGGCAGCAGGGACTTCTCGAGGATCCACTGGGCACCAGGCATGGGGCCCACAGAGATGGAAAGACAGACCATCGGGCATCGGGAGTGGAGGGAGCAGGAGGTGGCATGAAGGCCACGCAGCAAGGTGCTGTGAGAGACCGGCAGGTCGCCCTCACAAGTGGGTGCAGAGCGGGTCAGGTGGGGAGACAGAAAGTCAGGGAGCCTTCCTGGAGGAGGTGATGCACAGCTGCCATCTGAAGAACAAGTGGGCATTAACAGAAAAGGAATTCCTCAGGAGGCAGGATCACCTAGCGGTCAAGAGGTGACTCCTGGGTTTGAATTTGGGTTCTGCTTAATCTCTCTTGCCCTCAGTTTCCTTTTCTGTGAAATGAGGACAAGAAGAGGACCTGCCTTCCAGGGTTCATTCTGCAGATCACACAGATTGACACTGGTCAGTGCCTGGTCCGTCTGAGTGCTGTGTACATGTTTGCTGAGCCAAATACCACAGACACATGAAGGGGCTTGCAGAACATGATTGAACCTGGGCTAGGGGGCTAGAAATTAGGGCAGCAGGGCAGGCTGTGTGCGGGGGGAAGCGAAGGACAGGGGTCCAGCTTTACCCTGGATGCTCCTGGGCCTCTCCTGGGGAGCGGCTCGTGCTCCTGGATCGGCTTGAGGGAGGCGACCGCACCTGCTTCCTTTACAGGGGAGGGCACTGTTCCCTCCTATTTCTTTGTGGTTCCCCCTCTTCCACGCACTCTGGCCCCACTGAGACAGCAGCAGAAATGGACTTTGCCCCCCAGGCTGTCCTCATGTGCTGAGGACAGAGACCTGGGAGATTAGGGGCGGCCGGACTGACGAGATTCCTGGAGTAGCGACCCCTCTTTCCGCTGCACCCTATGTGTGACCAGCTCTGACTCCACTGAGCAGAGTGGGCGAGGGCCTCCTCCCACCCCACCCACCATGCACCCTGTTTGCCTTGTGATGTTCTGTTTGGCCATGCCGAGTGTCGCCTTCTGGGACTACTTAACACAACACCTTGGACAAGCTCAACATCTGAGCAGGTGCTCATTAAACACATTGTCCCAGCGCGACCCCCAATCCAGGGAAGAGAAGGGAAGATTTGATTTCTTTGCTCAAGTGGCAAAGATGTCCCCTCCTTGTTTTTGACTTCTTGAAGGTTCTCCTGGGACAAGGGAGAAGTTTGTTTCAGGAGAGGCTTCTGCAGGTGGCAGGCTTGCGCCCCCCCAGCTCTGGGAGGGCTGAGTCTGGCGGGGGGAACCACATGGTCCACTCAGTGGTGGCCCTGCTGGGCGTGGAGTGGGGAAGGGCTTGTGGGACCTTGGGCAGGGCACAGGCCTCTGTTTGCCCCTCGGGACAGTGGGTGCATATGTCCTGCGGCATGCCTGCCAGCTAGCAAGGGCTGCAGCGGGGTGAGCCCTGGTGTTGGCCAGCACCGGCGGGCCCAGTCGTGTTGCGGCAGGAGCTGCCCTGCCCTGCACTCCCTGTCACCACCCCCTGGCCCTTCAGTGGATCCTGCACCACTGTTCGTGTCTGAGGGGCTTTCTCTTGCTGCTACTCCGTGCCAGGAAATTAACCCCCCAGATCAAGCACTCTGATTAAAAAACGGCCATGGCAGGCCCGGTGTGCAGATACCCTAGCTCCCTCATCCCTGCCGGGTCCGCACTGGCTCCCAGAGTGTCTGTGTGGAGTTCACCTCCACTTGGCCAGAGTAGTGGGGACTGTGCCCAGGCCCCTAATTAGCCACCTTCAGTTGCTTCTCCCTCGTTAGTCTCGCTTTCCAGTGCCCTACAGACCTCCCATCGTCTCCAAAATAAACCACCTGCACTCACATCCTTGCCTCAGGGTCTGCTTCTGACCCTGTCCAGATGGGGCTGATGCCACTTCTCTGACAGGTGCATGGATTTGAAGCCAGGCAGGACAGACCACGTTAACCAGCGGAGCAGCCTCTGCTGTAAAGTGGGGTGGTGACGCTGCTTAGCAGGGGTCCTGCCACCCAGCACACGTGGTATTAGTTTTTGACTAAGGGGTTTTCAAGCGACCATCTCCAAGATCTCAGCGTCTCAGCCTGTCCTCTGCAGTGTGGGAGGAAGGCTGAGCTGCCAGGGGTAGTTGGGCTTCTATTTCGTATTTCTATTTTAGTTTTTGTTCTTGCTATTGGACAGAAGTGGGAGGAGAAGGGTGGGCTCCAGGTGAGTAACCAAACCCAGCCCCTGAAGAGAGAGTTTTTTTCAAATCCTGGTGGCCCCTCCTTCCACATCCCCATCCCCCCGGGGTATGTGTGTGGCTTTGGGACAATTAAGATTCTTGCTGGGTGCCC
Organism: Indri indri; assembly: GCA_004363605.1. NCBI lineage: Eukaryota > Metazoa > Chordata > Mammalia > Primates > Indriidae > Indri > Indri indri. The sequence continues at coordinate 43,364 of RJWJ010007985.1, read as the reverse complement.
ACAGCCCCCTCCGCTGAGCCTGTCTTGAAGGAGCTTCTGAGAACTGGTTCCTTTCTGGGAGCATTTGTAAGAGATTTCTCATGGCTCAGTTCCCCTATAGAAAACCGGGAATTGTAAGTCTTACGTAGCTCAAGAAAGTGAAGGGAGTGAGTCAGAACCAGACAAGAATAAGTGAACAGTATTCGTGGCAGTGTCTTGGGAGGAATTAAGAGAGAGAGAGAGAGAGAGAGAGAAAAGAAAGAAAAAAAATGGAAAAAAGAAAAGCTCAAACAATCAAAAAAAAAAGAAGAAAGAGAACCTTTTAGCAGACTGAGAGGCCCAGGAGGCCTCCCACCTCCCTGCCCAAGCCGCGGAGCAAGGAGTTTTCTGGGTCTCACGTGCATTCTGCGCCCTGCCTTTAGGTCTTTGTGGACCCAGTCTGGAGGGATATTTAGCAAAGCTGTTTATTTTGCATAACCCTGAGTAGTGACCCAGCCCGAGGGGAGGGGAATTGTGTGGGGCTGACAGCAGCGTGATTTAAGGCTGAGCCACCTGACCCCCTGCACCCCCAGCCTCCCCTGCAGAATAAACCGCATTCTTCCCGGCCCACTGGATGTTAATCACTGCCCAAGGCTGAGGCCTATTGTGGGGACAGCCGGGTCCTCCTGGGGCTTTGTGGCAGCTCCAGCTGAGTTTGGGGCATTCAGGATTCACGTTCCCTTTCTCTTTGTGGCTTGCCTGAAAAACCTGCCTTGGTGGAAGGGTGCGAGTCTTATTCTTATTCCAGAGCTTGGTTTGCTTCCTGCTTCTTCCCAGGCCTGTGCCCGCCTCTCAGATCTGTGTACTTTTGAAAGTAAGCTCATTCATGTATTTTTTAATGTGGTTTTTGTGACAGATGCCCCTTAGAAAGGATAGCTGCCTGGGGCTCACGCGACTTCAGCGCTGACTCAGGCTGGGCTTTCGCTGTGCCTTCGAGCCCGTTAGCCTTCAGTGCGCACAGCCGAGGCGCCTCCGCTGCTCAGCAGCGCCTGCTCTGTTCCCTTCCATGCATTCTGTTCCCTTCCTGCTCTTTCTAGAGCACCAGTGCTGGGTGAGTCCTCACTGCTAGGGCTGGGGGCTGATCTGTGTCGGGGCGGGGACGGGAGGGAGAGGTAAATGTCCCTGTTGTCGAGAGTACTGCAAACGAGGGTGCGTGTTACCATGGAAAGGGGGCGCACGCTGTTTTGTGCCCACACGAACAGTTCCCACGTGCACATTTTGCCTCTTTCTTCCAGCAAAGTTTTCTTCCTAGCGCCCAGTGGGTGCCTCCCTGCGGACCTGGCTGTCGGGGAGGAAAGGGGCTCCCCAGCGGGGGCTTGGGCTGCAGGGCGGACACCTCACAGACCTCACCCCACCCCAGGCTGGCCCGGGCGACCCTCTGTGGCGACCTCTTGGCAATTGTGGCAGCAGTTCTTTCCTCCTTAGAAACTGGCAGGAATAATACAACAACAATGAAGAGACACAACAAAACTGAAAACGCGAGCTTGGCTGTAAATGCGAGCAGGGACGTTTTGCTTGGATTGGCACTGAAGGGAAGGTGGCACAGTCGCGTGTCAGAGGGCCGGAAGGGAAGTTAGGTGTCCTCCCTTGAGCCCGAGGGGGAAGTTGATCAATGAGAAATACATACTTCCCATGGGTTTCCACGGGAGGGCAGTGCCGGGAGGCAGGCGAGTCTGGGAACTGAGAGGCATGCCCCTAGTGCCCGGGCTCCCCCGGTCCTGTCACCCTTCCTCTCCTCTTCCAAGGGTTGGAGCCCACTGAGGTTGCTAAGGTAAACTGACACCTTGATATTTGCAAAAAGCTCTGAAGTCCTTAGAGGTCAAAGGGCTCTTTCGTCACCTCCTGTTGGGACAGATGGGGCTTCTCCCTCCCATTGATGGACGAGGAAGCAGGTTCAGAGGACGCTGCTGAAGTGTGAAGGTGCCAGGGTCCTGGTTCCCCTCAAGCCCAGAGTCGGACCCATGGGAATTCTTCCTGCATGCCCCACCCCCTCCCTGTCTCCCCCCATGCGACATTAGCTGGCTGGTTCTCACTTGTTTGCTAGTCTGTGGATCTCCTGGCATAGGATGGAGCTTGGGTTTCTCCCTCCTCTACTCCCTTCCTTCTCCCTACTCCCTCCCTGTCCCCCACTGAGGACCCTCCTGGGGCGGCCCCCAGCCCCACTCCAGGCCTAGTCGTTGACCTCATGGAGCTGTGGTTTAGTGGGGGAGTCAGAAACACCAGGGCTGTGGGAGTTGGAGGGCCATAGCCTGAGAAGGCCGTGTGGGATCAGAGGCAACCCAGAGGGGCCCTGTGTCCCCTGCCCGAGGTGGGGGTCCGGCACAGCTCAGAGGTGATGTCGGCCAGGCCCACCGGGTGGGGGTGGGGTTGTACTTACAGAAATGAGGGAGGCGGCCGTCTGTTCCAAGCATGAAACTCTAAAGGCTCGTAGCACCAGTGTCATGGTAAGGACAGTAAAAGTTTCCAGGGCAAAACAGCACCACCAACAACTGGCATTTTGTTTCAAGATGAGAATGCCCACAGGTCTCTAACCAGGGACTTCCTCACCCACACACAACTCTTTCGAGGCTTTGGCCTTTTTTCTCCCTTAAGGAATCCCCAGCTTGGATATTTATCACTTAAGAGTCACCAAGAGTTAAGTCTTGAGAAGTTTGTTAATTTTTACCCTATATGGTTCTAGAGACAGCCTCCGAAAATGCAGACTATAAAAGGCCAAATAAAAGGTAGAGGATATCAGAGTAAAGGGAAATAAAGGTGATTGCGCAATAAAAATTAACAAGTTGAAACTGAGGCCAGTGCTTGCCTGGGGCTGGGGCGGAAGGTGTCCACTCATGTCCCAGGTCAGGGAAGAGCCTCTTCCCTCACTGCCCTGTGGGCAGGGGCCCCAGGGACGCTCCCCCAGTACCTGTCCCACTGATGGGCTCTGTCTCCTACCTCGCGATCAGAAGCAAAGCCAGGGTTCCTGATCTTGTCTGTGTCAGCCTCGGGGGTAGCAAGCTCCCCGAGTTTATCTCCTGCTGGGGGAGCTAGGACTCCATCCTTTGGGTCCTAAATCTCCGATGTGGTGTGGGCTCCTGCTCCCTCACTCTGCCCAGAGCTGTCAGAGATTTAGCGAATCAAGTCCTCTCTCAGCTTCGCTTTCCCACACTTAAGAACCTGAACGCTTCCACTGTGCCAATAAGGAGTAAAAATAAAATTAAAAAACTAAAGGCAACCACAATACAGGCAATCCCTGATGTACGACAGTTGGTGGTCCGGCTTTCCATCTTTCCACTTTACAGTGGGCTTATTGGGACCTAGCCCCTCTAAGTGGAGGAGTACCTGCATTAATTTTGCTGGGAGGGCAAGGACAGGGGCACAGGTTTCGGGGGAGGAGGGGTTCCTTGGGTTTCCAGCTCCTCTGGATGACGTCACCCACCTGAAACCCCTTTCCTGTGTCATTGCAAAGGACGTTTTATATGATTTTCCCAGATACTCACATAGCCCACAATTCTCTCTCTACTGGAAAAAAATACCCCAATGAAACGTGTTTTTTTTTTTAGACTTTGCCATTAACGTGTGATCTCAGAAAGGCCTGACGATCTCTCAGAGCCTCAGTTTCCCTTTCTGTACACCGAGTAGCTTTGACTGATGACCTCTTACGTTGAGCTGATGAGGTCTTTGATCGTATATGTACATCTCTTTAAGGTGCTAAGATTCTCCAAGAGTTTTCTCACCCACCCTAGTTTCACGATATTGTCCAGTGTCTCTCCCCCATGGGGTGGCAATGAGTTGTTCATTAAACATCAGTCTCATGTCCAGTAAAACTAGTCTTGACGCCGACCCTTGGGGCTCCACCTTCCCAGTTTCCGCCTTTCAGGGGAGTAAATGCAATATTATTTGCCGACAAGCACCCCTTCACCTGTTGTCTTTTCCTGTGGCTATTGTGTGAAGTGGTTCCCATCCATCCCTTCCTCCTCCTTCCAACTCAGAGTTAAAACGCAATGGCATGCCATTGGTGTAGTGGATTATTTTTTTGAAAAACAAAATGATTGTCATAAAGAAAATCATTCGAATCCTGTGAGCTTGGGATTATATTTTCCCCAGACATTTGCTGTGTTTAGAGAGAAAAATAAATATCTCTGTAAACATGTGTTGTATTTACAGTGAAAAATAAATATCTAAATAAATATTAAGCTTTTAAAATTGGAGCACTTGCAGAAGGAAATGCAAATGGTTGTAAGTGATGGCTTCCTAACCCGGGCTGTGCATCCCCACGTTCGTGCTTAACTGGTGCGTTTGTCTTTCTTTCTGCAGCGTGGAGTGCAGAGCGGTGCGTTAGGGAGGGGAAATGAACATTTATGGAGCATCCACTGTGGGCTCGACACTTTACATAGAGAGCCTCGTTTTATCACCACTCAGCTCTGGGCGGCAAGAATTATTACTACCAGTTTTTAGATGAGGAAATTGAGGCTCAGAGAGGTAAAGTAACTTGTCCAAAAGGGCATGGCTACCAGTTGGGGTGGCTGGGTCTTTTCCTCACGCAGAACGAAGCAGCGATTATTGAGCAAAAGCATGCATGCGTGCTGGTGGCAACACTTTTCTGAGCCCAGGACCAGGGTTGGAAAAGCTGGAGCTGTGGCAGTTGTTGGCACGAGGGCACTTCCAGAGTTGGAGGCCGGTGAGGAGGGCGAGTCCTTTTTCCCCCCTCCCTCTGGGAGGGGTGCCTGGCTGTTCACTCATTTACTCTCCCCCAAATGCTGGGGCCTTAACTGAAAACTCCTCTGGACGGACAGACAGCAGGCGCTTGCACCCTGCTGTGACCGCTCTGTCCTCGGGATCCATGTGCAGAGAACAGGCTCGTTGAGAGCCAGACTGTAGCATCCTCATGTCTTACAAGCAGGCGTCCTGGTGGGAGATGGGTTTGCAGACCCCTGTACTGTAGAAGTGCACACCCTGGGATAGGAGGGAGAGGACGTTTTTCACTTTAGGGTTTCTCTTGGAGGGCTTTTTTGGAAGTGCATTTTCTTTCTCTTTCTCTTTCTCACCAACACAGCATCCCCCCCAACCCTCCCACAGCCTAACTCTTCCTCAGGCTGCAGCTGGGGAGTGAGACTCCCCAGGGAAGGCGAGTGCCCTGGGCCTGCTCCTGGAGGGGGCTGTGCAGAACCGCCACCCTGCCCCGTCTGGGTCTGGAAGGCCTTGTTGGCTGTGTAGGTGCAACTTGCAGTGAACTGAGGGCGATTGTGCGAGTGGCAGCGGCGTCTCCAAAGGCTGGGCACCTGAAGCCCGAGGACCCATCTTCCCTCCAGCCCTGGCTTAGACCTGTACATAACAGGGTTTGGTTCTACCTCTGCCAAGTACGGGTGCCGGTGCCCATCTTCCTCTCTCTTGCGGCTGCTGTGAGGGTTAGGTGAGGTCATAGATGAAAATATGCTTTAGAAATGAGGTTTGCACAGTGAGTACAGATGCAGGCTGTTTTTCTTACTGGCGTCCAACCCAGGTGTAGACCTGCAGTAAAATGCAAATGGCCCTGCAAGGGGACAGTGGTCCTTTGTGGGAGCGTGCGCCATTAGTGCCGTGCGTCACCAGGAGGCCTGTTAAACATGGACGGTGGAGTCCCAACCCCAGTTTCTGATTCCAAGGGTCTGGGATGGTGCCGAGCATTTGCATTTCTGACTGGCGCCCAAGAGATGCGGAGGCTGCCGGCCCAGGGCCACACTAGGAGCTGCTTGCTGGGAGAAGTTTGCTTTGCTTTGGGTTCTGAGGCAGGCAAGGCAGGCTCTCTGTGGGGGCTGGCTGCAGAAGGGGGCCCTGGCTTGCTTGCTGCCCCCATCGCCACGCAGACCTGTGTGCGTCTTGGCCGCTGCTGCTGTACTTCTCCTTTCCTGCCTTTTCTTGTTCCTTCTTTAACAGAGTATATCCTTTAACCTCGGCTTCTCAAACTTCAGCGTGCAAAAGAATCACTGCAGGATCTCGCTAAAATGCAGCTTCTGCATCTGAAGGTCTGGGGTGGAGTCCGAGGGTCTTTGTTTTAAACACACACCGGGGACACCACTGCTGCTGCCGCTGAGTTCCAAGGTCTAAACGCAATTTCCAAATATCAACGTTTCTTCTGTTTGGTGAACTCGATTGCTGTTCTCTCCATGAAGTTCTCACCAGCTAGCCCGGTGACCTTGTGTACAGAACCTGCGCACTTACTGCCTCAGTTTCCACTCTGCACCGTAGAGTTGATACGCCTGGCGCCACGAGGGTTGTGTGGATGAAACAAGATGAGGGGATGACTCCTCGTTCCTTTTAGGCCCTGGATAAGCATTATTTGCCATCCTTCCTCAGACTGTCTTTCACAGCCCCTGGGTAAAATAGCCAAGGTACGTGTGTGGCAAAAGTGGGGGTCGCGATGTTGAGCGGTTTGCTCAGGACGGAGGAGGAGGCCCTGAAGGCGACCCCACATCTGCTGAGCCCACGGCCAGGTTCAGAGTTGACAGTGAAGACTCCATCGGGTCACTGATTATCCTTTGGACCTTTCAAGAATTTGAAATCATTCTTACTTTTCTTGTTTACGTAAAAAAGGAGCACAGAGCCCTTTGGGCTGATGAGTGGAAATCTTAGCTCTGGGTCTGTTTGTACCGGGGCGCGTTCTTTCTCGCACACCCGCACACTTGCCCTCACCCCCGCTGCCATCGGTAAACATCCTAAAATGTGTATTTTCTTTCAAAATAAAGCCACTTAAGCTTTACCAAAATGAGCTGCTGACATGGAATTCGCATTTGGCAAACCTCTGTCACCCGTGCTTTACTGAGTGTGGACTATTGTAAATTAAGTGAAGTCACTGTGTGTGTGTTTTCTCTTCCAAATGGTTATGGAAGTAGAGCTGTTCCTAAGTAAAAGATAAATTATGGTAGGATCTAAAGAGGCATCATTTAAAAAGTGTCAGGATACAATTGGGTTCTTAAAAACCATGCAGAGCTGCTAAAATCACATGAAAATTGAGTGGAGCAGGATCGCCCGCGGGGACAGCGTCCTTGGCTTTGATTTATCCCATCTGTTTGGCCAACCCGCGACTTCAGGCCGCTGGCGGAGGGGCGGCTTCCGTGGGCGGCGCTGCTCCTCGGTCTCCGCCGTCTCCGTGGCCCAGGCCCCCAGCTAGGTGTCTGGGAGCAGTCTCCACAGACCCGGGGGTGGGGAAGGTAACTGTGAAAGGAACGTCTACAGGGCCACAGCGTTTTTCTTGATATCCATGATAGAATCTTGCACTGTTATCTTGAAGACTGACTCAGGACTGAATCTATCCACTTCCCGTCGTTGAACTTTGAGGTCATCTACAATTGTTTGGTATTCGAAGTTCTGCTGTGATCAAAGTCTTTGGGCCAGCACTTCTCACCACTTAGATTTTTACCCTGGAGTAGATTAAGAAGGCGGGATTACTGACAAGGGGTGTGATTCTTGAGACATTTTGGCAAATTATTTCTACTTCCAACAGGGCTTTCAACATTCTTTCCAGCACTGAGTATTGTTGTTAAAAAAAAAATGGGTAATTTTTAAAGTAGAAAATGGTATTGTTTAATTTTCAGGAAATCAGAAAGGTTTTTTTGCCTTTCTTTTTGTTAAGAAAAGAGAGAATCCTTGCTTAAGGGAGTGTGGGGAGTTGTGGAGACCCAATCTGGCAGTGCCGTGCTAGAGCCAGCTCATGCCAGCTCGTGAGAGCCGGTTCTACATGTCTCTTCCAAACGCTGCGCTCACTGACTCTCATCTGTAGCTTGAGATCAGCCAGGGTGAGAGCTGGTTGTTAACATTTATCAGCACAGCACTGCAGCCCTTTAACAACTGGCTACAGAGAGCTTGCTGGAAAACATAATAATAAGAAAAGCCTAGAGTCTCATTAGAGAAGAGGTAGTGGTGGTTAATAGTAATTGACTCGATGGCCAAGGGCTGCATCTTTGCAGCACTCGTACGTAGCCCCTTTGTGGGAGAGGAAGCATTCCCGTGAGCCATGAGCGTTGCAGGAAGACTTCGCAGGAGAAGTGGAGCTTAAGCCAGACCCCTGGGAGTGTGCAAAGTGAGGGGGCCAGGGGAGTGAAGGCTGGAGCCGTGGTGTGCTTGCGGGGCTGTCGGGAGACACTCATTCCTCGGCATAGGTGATGGCTAAAATAAAAATTCTTGCTGCTGCTATGAACCTGGGCTTTGACATTAGCCAGAGCCCCTCCAGAGGCTGTGCTGCCCCTCCCTGAGGTCCCTCCTGGGCGATGGCCGTGGTGGCAGGATGCCGTGCACCCCTCATTCCTTGCATCTGGTTCCTATTTCATCAGAGGTTGGAGTTCACCCTCCGCAATCTACAGCACGCATGCATTTCAAAGGAAATGCTTAATTGGTCCCCAAGGCTGGGCTTGTTTCATCTCCCGAGGAGAAATGAGTTTTGTTGCCTTGATGGATGGGGGAGGACAGGTGGAGCATGTGAGCGTATCTGGAAGTTGCAGAAGTTGTTCATCTGGAGACTGAGTGCAATAAATGGTTCGAGCTGAGTCGGGAGAGGGACGTGAGACTCAAGAAATGAAAGGCAGAGGGGGCATTTCTTGAGGCCAGTTCTCCATGGCAGAATTTGGAGTCAGACAACCAAGGGAAATAAATTCAGGTTAAAAAAAAGGACAATTCAGACAGTTCTTTATACCACCCACGGGCCTGGGCCTCACTGAGAGAGACAGGGTCCCACTCTCAGTTCTGACACACTGTCCCCAGGATCTTTGGCCTTAGAACCTTTGACTTTGGCACAACCCAGGAAGACAGGTTGGCTGAGGATGCATGAGAAAAATCAGCCAGGCCGAGAGTCGGGCTGGGCGCCTGTCGGGCCTTCGTTTCCTGGTGTGTGTTGTTTCCACGTGGCTGCTGTCCACACTCGAGATGCACCAACACCTGCACGCCACACAGAATTGGGCAGCAGGGACCAGTAACAAGGGGCCTCCCCAAACCCCGGTACACTCCCTGCCTCCCTGCTGCCCCTTCCTTCCGTGGACCCCCAGTCTGCTCTTCCCCAAGGATCAAGAGGGACAATGACAAAAGAACCTACGGACAGGGCTGGTGGGAGATGTGAGTCTGACTAGGGCCATTCCATGAGGGCCAGGGAAGTCGGGGTCGTTGGCTAGGTGGACACATGGGGGTTGGGGGACAGGTAGGTGGGGAGGCGAGTGTGGACTGTGATCCAGGAGTGGGGAGGAAGCTCCCCAGCTCACCTCGGTGAGTGAGTGGGAGGATGGAGGCCCTTGAGTTCTGGAACATTCTAGGATCTTCTGGAAAGTGAGCATTTGGGAACACCAAGCACTATCCTTACTTGTAGGATACTGAGATGATTGAATCAATTCCTGTAGGGAGAAGCCATTCACATATTCATTTATTCACTCATTCTTCATTCCTTGAGCACTAAGCTTTGCCGGCTATGTGGTAGCCCTGGGCCGTTCTTTCTCCCATATACTCACTTCAAACACTGCTTGTTCCAGCACAAAGGGCAGCACCCTGGGCTCTGAGAGCATGTTGGTGCCTGGCTCTCTGTGTGACCTCGTGACCTCTGGATTTTGGTTCTCTCACCATGAAGTAGAGAGCATCACCTCTGCCCGTCATTTCCTGGGTGCAGATGGGAGTCCTTGTGGACATGCATGAGCAATGGAGCGGCCTGCCAAGGAACAGTGGCACTGTGACTGAGGACACACCTTCTGGGAGGAGATGAAGCGGTTCTCAGGGCCCACTGCCCACTGGAATGCCCTGGGGAGCTTTCAAAAATACTGCCGTCCTGGCGCCCACCCCAGAGATTCTGTTGCAGGGTCAGGGCTAGGCTGGGTATTGGCACCTTTTAATCCCCTGCTGTTTCTAATGCGCTTCCAGGGCCTGCGATCCGCCAAAGTTGAAAAACAGGAGGTGGCAGGGGTGGGGCGCAGATAATGTCCCCCCTCCTCTGTTTGTGCCGCTGCCCAGGCCTCGGCCCAGCAGGGAGAGAGGGGGAGTTTGGCCTGTGTGGGGCTGAAGGCTGGAAGGACAGAGCTCTGAGCTGCAGGCTTTCCCTCAGCCATTAAAGTTTATTGTTGCCACGGACAGTGATTGAAAAAGGCTTTTTGCAGGACTGAAATGTGAGCAATGAAACTTGCCAGTTGATACCGACACAGGGCACTTATCTCATAAAAATATCCTCCGTGTCAAAAGGTTTCAGTAAATGTGCCTGGAAGTATTAGCAGTCATTGCTGCCAGCCTCGGGCTCCCCCGGGGCCTGCTGCGAGGGGCTGTAAAAGGGGGCTCTTAGTTCCTGCAGAGAAGGAGGGTGGAGGGAGAGAAGGAGAAGGGGAGGGGAAGCCAAAACCCAGCCTGCGCCTCGTGGGGAATGTGCCGGATCCTCCACGTGCGCCCCGACAGTTGGAGTGGGTGCCTGTCTCGTGTGCATCCTCCAGCTGTCACCTGAGGGGCACGTGTGCTGACAGCCAGCTGGGACATGAGGTTATGCGTGTGTGATCTCACTGACTGCTCCCAGTGACCCGTGAGGAGGAAATGGAGACTCAGAGAGGTCAGGTAATCTGCCAAAAGTCACACAGCTATTAAGTGGCGATGCCAAGATCAAGAAACCAAAGCCATCTCTCTTTCAGGGCACCCGGAGCCTGGAATGAGCTCTCCGGGGAGTTGCCAGAAGCCAGGCTGACCTGGGCAGGCCTCTGCCCACACCGCATGGCTGCTCCAAGGCCTGGGCTTGGGTGAGGCTCAGGCCATGGAGAGGTTTCGCGCCCGCATCTGGAGGGCTCTTTGGGAGGAGCACAAGGTTCCCAAGGCAGGCCCAGGCCTCTCTTGCTCCTTTTATCCCACCCAGAGCCCAGCAGAATGCTGAACACACCTCAGCTGATTACAGAGCAGGTGTTGGCTGCCGGGGCTTGAGGTTACCAGGTCTAGTTTGCTAGTGGGCTGCACGGTCCCCTGCGCTGGTCCAGCTTTCACCCGGGTGGTCAGTGCTCTCAGCTCATCCTTCCTCCTGCCCTTCGCTGAGCTCTGGTTACCTCCTTAGCCCACCCTCGGCCTGCACAGAGGCCGTGCTGTCCCCAGGAGGGCTGGCGCTTCTCTCCAAAAGGCACACTGCTAACCGCGGCAGAGCAACTGCCTGTTCAGTCTCTACCAGCGGCGTCCGCGTGGGAAGGCAGGGTCCACGGCCTGGTCTCAGGCAGCACGGTGGGGAGCAGCGACGTGTTCAGGGGGAAGTCAGGGGCCCGAGCGAGACTAGGACTCCTGACGTCTGCCTGGAGAGGAGGGGCGGCGAGGGAGTGCTGGGGGCCCGTCTCCAGAGTGCTTCCCCCTCTCCCTGCCCACACCAGTGTGTGGGTGATGAGGGTCCCTAGGCACGTCAGGCACTGCGCCCAGGAGTGCTGAGGACAGAAACCCTGGGGTCAGCCCTCTCCTGCAGGCTGGCGGAGAGCAGAGCACCCAGGGTCTCATAGACTGTCCCTTATTGTCAGAAACTCAGGGGCCCACGTGAGCCGCAGGCAGTTCAGACAAGAGTCCTGTCCCCCGGGCTCCGGCTCTGGGTTAGTCCCTCTTTTTACACACTGACCTTGTACAATCTCATCCTCACTCGAGGTTGCAGCCTCACCCCCACAGCTGTCCCCGTGCTCTAGCCTCCTTCCTATAACCAGTCCTTGTGCATGGCCACCCCGTGTTCCCCAGCATCTCAAACTCGGCCTGTCAGAAACCATCCATCTTCTTGCCCTCAAAACAGGCTTTCTCTCCTGTGTCCCCACTCATAGTGGGAGACCCCAGCACCCACCTAAGCCCCCAGTTAACACCCTGCCCATAGGATGCTAGACTCACCCCAGCCCCAATGGCCCTGCATCCCACCCTGCTCACATGTGCACCCCTCCCTCCTCACATCTTGCCCTCTCGTTCCCATGGAGGCCTCCGGCCCTAACCCCGGTGGTTCCAGGTAAGACCAGCGTCTTAATCCATCTTGTCTCCAGCATGGTGCACACACCCTGCCCTCCACACCAACTGGCCTTGTCAGTCCCCTGCACAAACCTTCCTCATGTCTCTGCCGCCCGGTGTCCTTAACATCATACAAGCCAGGTCACAGCCCACCTCTCACCACTGCCTTGCCATTGGTGCCGTAACAGCACAGAGCTGGTGGCGTCCCAGGGGACTTGGCCGCTCCTCATCCCTGTGCCTTCGTGTGTGCCTTCCTGGCCCTCTCCTCGGCGTGGCTGTCACCTGTTGACAGTGTGTCTTTCCACTGGCCTGGGAGATCCTTGAGATCAGGGCCGGCGGGTTTTCCTCTCTGCAGCTCCAGCACAGAGCCCAGGCCCAGGCCCCATCGGGAGGCTGTAAATGCGCAGGGACTTCTCTGACCTCAAGGTGTGGTCAGAAGGGGAGCCTGGGGACCCCGAGGCGCTCTGGGCAAGAGTGGCGTCCCTTGGGAGGACCCATGGGGCTGGTCTCTGCACAACCATGGGGAGTGCATTTTCTGTGGCCAGGGGCTTTTGCTTCTCGGTTTGCCCAGCCGGGCACACTGTCATAAGAACAGCAGTCATCATCTGCATGGCATCGTCCTCGTCAGCCAGCAGGAGGGTGTGTAGGCGGGTAAGCCTGCGGGCTCCAGAATCGCAGGCAGATAAGATTCTTCCTAGACAAGTTGTGGTGATCTTGCACAAGTTACGTACTTCTCAACCCTCGCTTCTCTCAGCTGTGAAGTGGGGATGGTGACCGCACCTCCCCGTAGGGTTGGCGTGAAGGGCAAGTCAACATACGGATGTCGGGTGCCTGGAGTCGTGCCGCAGAAGTTTCTACCACAGGACTCCTGGGCATGGGGAAGCAATGCTACTCTCATGAGTGACACAGACGTGACGGGTGCTGCGGTCATGGGGCATTTAGTGACCCCTTTCATGTCCTCGGGACGGTGGCTAGAAGACTGCCCTCAGGAGTCTTGTGTGGACAGCACGTCACAGCCTCATGTTCACAGGGGGCTATGAAGCCTGCCCCCTGGCACTCTGGGGTCAGCAGGCCCCACTTCCAGCAGTGGAACCATGGCCTGGGTGCCCACCATCATCCAGTGGGGATGGGGAGATCCTTCGCCCCTGGTTCGGCCGTCTGTCCACTCAGCCTCCGCTTGGCTTGGGCCTGAGTGGGGCTGGATGTGGGAGCAGGTGCCCAGGACCACCCAGAGTGTGGAGCACGGATATGGGTTTCAGGAGGATGCATTTGTGCACAGTTAGGTAGAAGAGAAGCAACATCCCATCTCCCCTCTGTGGGCAGCTGTGTGGAGACACCTTGCATGTGCCTTGCATGTCAGGGCTCTCGTCTTCAGAGCACTGGTCTCCACCCTGTGGACTTGTGGTCCGTGGACCCGTTACTGTGGGTCCCTCTCAGCACCTGCAGTGGGAAAAGAAACCCCAGGGCCTGGCTAGGAACTGTGAGGCAGAAGGGCCCTGGCGCATCTGGGGTGTGGTAGAAGGCAGCTTCCCCTTCCTGGGAGGGAGGGCTCCCCGCCCAGACCTGGGCACTGCCTGGGGCCCCCGGCCCCAGCCCCTCCCACCCATGGGCCACACATGACATCTGCCCCGAAGTTGTGTTTTAGGGGAAAACTAATGTTATGGGAACAGCTTCTGGCTCCAGCTGGTGTCACTCCAGCCTAGAGGCAGATTCAGGGTGGGTGGTTTGGTTTGGGAATCTGATTCTGCCCAGAAAGGAAGGAGGAGTCAGCCTCTGGGTAGAGTGCTGCAGGGCTTGTGGCTGGTGGGCAGACTGTCTGCAGAAGCCAGATGCAGGCGGACAAGGGCTCGGGTTAGCGTCCAAGCTGCCCTCCTCCCCAGCCTGAGAAGTGAATCCCTGACGGGGGGCCAGGTAGCGGTGTGCAGTGTCCGTGGCTTGTGCTGAAGAGCTAACCCCCACAGAGAGGCTGTGGGGCCCCCAGCTCCTGTCCCTTGAGCTACCAGAAGCCATAGGATTGCAGCATGGTCATTGTCATTCCTTCTTAGGAATAAATGCACCCTACACCTTCCCGCTGGCTTGGGGAGGAGGGTGGTGCTGCCCAAGGTGTTCCTCCTGGGCCAGTCCCCCAGGGAGGTGCCTCCCAGCTCTTCTCAAATGGGGCCCTACTGTCTCCCCTCCAAGCACAGCTCCCCTCCCTAACCCCTCTCCAAGCTCACTCTTTCTGGTCAGCCTGTGTCACCTCTGTCCCACTGCCCGTGGCTCTGTCCATTGCTGTGAATTGTCTCTTTCGAAGTGCCATCCAGCAGGACAGAGCATGAAATGTTTGAGGGACCTGGAAAAGGGACACGGATTTCATGGTCCTAGACCTGGCAACCCGCTGCTCAGAGGCATAAAAATGAAAACATCCATTTATGGCAGGGCCGCAGTTAGACTGCACACATCGCCTCATTTATAAACCCATTTTGCAGATGGTCCCACATGCCTGGGGACAGCAGATCCTTCATAAGCCTCCATGTGAATTTATTTTATGAGAAGCTCATGACCGAAGTGACAGCTGCAATTCCTCCATGTGGGTGTATGTGAGCCTCTGTCTGGCTGTACATGGGGCTGTTGGTCCCATTTCCCTCCGGGTCCCCTTGGTTTCCCTGTGCCGTGGTTCCTTCCTCCCCGCTGTCCTGTCCCATGTCTGGTCCACCACTGCTGGTGAGGCCTTTGTCCATCCCGGAGCTTATAATGCTCACAAGCCGTGTGGGGCCTCCAGGTCAGCAGGCCCAAGCTGGGGGTAACCGTGGGGCTACCCATCCCTTGGCAGGGTCCAACGGGGCTTCCTTCCCCAATCAAGGGCTGTGCTTTAATTTATGCCAGTGGGGCGGGGTGGTGGCAAGGAGTCACAGACATCCATCACCCCATTTCCCAGCGCCAGCCATTCGTCAGCGGGGCCTTAAAGATAATACACTTTTTGTTTAAGGCAATTACTTAATCTTGACAAACTCCTGTGTTAAGCAGGGCTATTAGTGGGGCCCGTCATTAATCAGTGCAAAACCAGGTGGGTGCTTTTCCTGAACTGCAATCACTCTTGGGGACCTGGGGTGGGCCCTTTGCCATCCTCACCGCCCTAATTACACAAGCAGCATGCTAACAACGAGCATGCCGCACGTGCCGTGGGGGTGTGAGCCACGCGCAGGAAGGGGGCCCATTTTTAACGCCAGTCAAGATGTTTTCCGAGCCAGGCAGGATGATCCATGGGGGTTATTAGCCAGCACCAGGAACACAGCTGGAGAGAACAGATAACTCCCCTCCTGGGTCCCTCCCGACTTGCCTCCGACTCTGCTGGGTACCTGGGCAGCACTTAGAAGCCGGTGCATGGATACCCTTTCTGTTTGGGGCGTTCCATTCCTTTCTGGGAAGGCCAGAACGAAGTGGAAATAGCAAGTCTAGCCTGAGCTTCCTGGAGTTCTCTGGCTCTCTAGCTCCTGCTTAGCAGGTGCCTGGTCACAGAGTGCTCCTCCTCCCCCGCGTCACACACCTGTGGCCCTCGTCAATTTCATCTTCCCGGACACCCCACCCTGCCTGTAAGGATGTGTCTGAAATTTCCGAGGAATGAGTGTGGTCTGGCCGTAACACTGATTAGCTGTGACACTTTCCGGTGCCTAAGCTTCCTCATCTGTAAAATGGGGAGAATGGTAAGAACAGCTTCCCCATCAGTTGCTATGAGGGTTAGACGAGTTAACAGATGAGGCACGCGCGGGACGGTGCCTGAGTGCGGGAAGCCCTGTGCGCTCGCTGTCAGAACCACTCCGCTGTCGGCTGCGGGGAGGGGCCTGGCTGATGGCTGACGCCTGGGTGCCACCCTGTCTCCCACCACACCCGGTGTCGCAGGCTTTCGCTTGTTGGTCCTAGACTGATTTAGTCTGACCCTTGGCAGCTCCTGGCCACTCTCGTTATCCTCACAGTCTGCTTTCCAACAGTGACAACATTCATTCATTCATTCGTTCATTGAACATATTCCTCACCTCCCCCATGCCAGGCACTGGGCTGTCACTGGCGTTGAGGACGTGCTGTGGAGAGGATGTCTCCTGCCTGATGTGGAGGGCGGAGGAGGAAGAAGAGAGGTCCAGGAGGAAGGCATGTGTGAGCTGGTGTGAGCAGGAGGGAGGGTGTGGTGGGGAGGGGCGTTCCAGGCAGGGCGGGGGCTGGACGTGGATGGGAAGGGAGGGGGTCCGCAAGGCGTCAGTCTGATCCCGGGGCTGGGGAGTCTGTGGGGCAGTGCCTGGCCAGGGCCTTCGACTCCCTTCTGTGGGCAAGGCCAGGAACTGGGGCTGCCCGTCAAGCAGTCGATCCCTCCTCTGGGTCCCCTCGCTGGGGTGAGACTGGACCCACAGAGCAGGGCCTTGCACACAAACACCTTGAGTGACAGCGAACAGGCCAGGCTGCTCTCGGGCAGCTCGGGTTTCTCCAGCCCCAAAACACACTGTGTGTGGGAGTTTTCCCCTGGATTTTAAACCCTGTTTATTTTAAAGGAAGTAGACTCCGTCTGCTTTTAATTCACACACTTAGCTCATCAAAATATTGTTTTGCAAGAGGTTTTTTTGATGTCAGGAAGCCTTTGGAGAATTTTCTCCCCAACCCCATACGGTCTTATTCTGGGCACTGCTCAGAGCTGGCAGGTTGGGTCATGAGGCCTTGTTTTCTGTGCCTCAGTTTCTCTACCAGTGAAATTGAGGAGCAGGCTCTTCCCACGGATTCGTGGACTGGCCTCTGGTCCTGCGGGTGGACCTCTGGTGTTCCCGATGGGGGGAAACACTGTCTGCATCAGCGGCGGTGGGCATTGGTGGGCCTGGATGTAGTGGGGGGGTGGCATGCGTGCGAACCATCCTTCAGTTAACTGGGTTTGGAATTACACAGGCAGGGAGCCCCGCTTCCAGAAGTGTAATGGGGCTTGGCCGATGTTTCTCCACGGCCCTGCCCCACGGCGTGGTGTTTGCTTTCTGGGGACCTTCTCATTTGTCAGAAGGTCTCAGGAGTCCACACACCCACTGCCTTGCGTGGGGATGCCCCAAGCTTATCGGGAAGGCAGTGGGGGTGATACGGAGCCGAATCGAAGAATGCGCCGCTGACGGGCTCTGCTCTGACAGGCTGAGCATGCGGAGGCGTGGGGCGCACACTGACCGACGAGCTTCTCTGGCTGGGGCACCGCTCACCCACAGAATCTCCAGTAACCCTCCTAGACCTGGGAGCCCTTGCGAGTTAAGTGAATGGAAGGGAGGGAGGAAAGAAAGGAGAAATAATAGCTATTTGTTGATCAGTGAATTTAAGTCACCAGATAGAAGTTTGCAGGAAGCCGAGATTCAGAAGTGAGGAGGGACTGGGGTTTGGGGAGAATGTTCGTCACCATGTCTTATGTGCCAGTGGAACTTCTATTAACCTGGTCTAGAATCCCGGATGTGCTCAAAAGTCTGTAATGACGACGGGTTAGGTCTCAGCTGTCCAGCAGGGTAGCCACGAGCTGGATGGCTGTTGAGCGCTTAAATGTAGCTGGTCCCAGCTGAGACGTGCTGGACGTGCAAGAGAGATGCCAGGTTTTGGAGATGTAGTAGGAATAAAAGAATGTAACATATCTCATTAAAAATTTTGTACTGGCTCTGTGTTGAAGTGATAATATTTTTGATGTACTGAGTCAAATTATAAATTATAAATTATATTATTAAAATGATTACTTGTTTCTTTTTAGTTTCTTTTTAATATGGCTACTAGAAAATTTACAATAACATATGCGGCCTGCCTGGTGTTTCTGTTGGCCAAGGCTGCATTTGGGGTTGGGTACATAGAGAAGACACCAATTTAAAGTAGAATGTTTTAAAGAAAAGGATCCCTTTGAGTAACATAATTATTGGGACCAGACTAATAAGGGGCTCCCAGGAAGTGGTCTGTAAGGGACCTGCTTCAATGAAGGAAGGAAGAGCATTTGCCACTAGCCTGTAGATTGCAGGAAAGACAGCGAGTGCAGCTTGGCGCTCATTTGCTTGTTCAGGCGGCAGAATCCACTGCCTAGTTTTAAAGGTCATTGATTGTCTTTAGCAGGTTCTGCCGCAGAATGCACCCTGCAGTAATACAGGGGTGGTGTGGCTCAGTCCAGGAAACTGCCACCAGTGCCTGGTGGCCTCACTGTCCCCTTGAGAGCTATGGCAGACTGCAAAGCAGGGCCTCTTGGCGCTCTTGGCAGGGCATGCGGCAGGCCCTAAGCTCTGTAGGAAAGGGGCTGGATGCTGGTAAAGCGTGCAGAATGGCAGGTGACACCTTTGGGACCCAGGGGACCAGGCAGAGGAGTGGCATAAGCATCCTCTTGAAAGGGCTGTGACAAGTGGGCTTCTGAACCAGACAGCACTGAAGCTGCCAGCTGATGAGGTCGCTGGTGCAAGTTGGCAAGGGAGTCTGTCAAGGGGCAGCCAGACACAGGGGAGTGCCCAAGTCCGTCCCAGGCCACCTGGCCCAGCCCCGGCCTCTGTCAGTGCACGGAGCAGTGGGGCCTGGGTCCAGCTCACCGCTCACCCTCTCTCCGGCCCTGGGCTGCATTCCTGCCTTCTGCATTGCATTCCTCAAGGTGCCAGTGACCCTGGGAGCCACAGTCCTCTGGGCTTCAAATCTGTTGTGTATTTTGAAGCCCTGCATACTACTTTTTTGGGAACAGATTCTGTGGCCGAGACAGAGTTTTCAACCTTAGTCAAGCTCAACCATCCCTACTGTTTCTTCTGGCCCTGAAATTCTCTAATCTGGGACCCCACTCGTCCACCCAGACAGGTGGGCAGCCCACCCCTTTCCCTGTGACAGTGGGGGTCTTCCCGGGGCCCTCTGGAGCTCACCCCAGTCTCCCACCCTTGCTGAAGAGGAGGAGCCCAGCAGGGAGGTCAGTGGAGATGGCCACGCCGGCACCCTGGGGCCCTGCTGTGCGCTTGACTCTGCACGAGCCTCAGAACGTGTTAGCTCCTTTCCCCCTCGCCTTCCCCCTCATTGTACAGATGAGGAAACTGAGGCATAGGAAGGTTAAGTGACTCAGTGGGTGAGCCAGACTTGCCTGCGGCACCAGCTGCAGCCTCAGCGCCATCCACAGTGACACTGTGCTGCTTCTGGGCTGGTCCCAGTCTGCCTCCTGTGGCCTGTCCCCCTGTTATCCACCATCTGAGGGGACAGATCTTACGACTGCCCAGGCTCCCGCATGGCAAGGGTTCCCTGCAGCTTTGGCTGGGCGCACCCCTAGCCCTTGGATGTGCACTCTGCTCCGGGTCCCTGCCTGCCCTGGACACCAGCCTCAGGACGCTGCTTGGTGTCAAGTGGCTTGTGCTGTCCCCAGCCCAGCGTGCTCTCTCTCAGCAGCTATTTTGTCAGGTGACACCTCGGCCTGGGTGGACAGTGGGTGTGGGTGGGCCCAGAGGAGCCCATGGCCCTGCCAGGCTGTGTCTGGGGCAGGCCTGACCGCTCGAGCCGCCTGGGCCTCAGCCACTGGACACTAGCCAGTTGTGGTGTTGGAATTTCCTGTCTGATTTTAATTTCCCCCCCTTTCCCCCCCAAGTGAGACTGAAGCACTTTTTAATTGCATGCTGTGGAGTGGCCATTCAGGATATTATTCGTATTAAATGCTTCCTGTGGGGCAGCGGCTGGGCCTCGGAGTGGCCTCTGGGAGTACCCTGTCCTGCGGCTGATTGTTGAGAATAATAGTGCTATTTGCGTAAGGCCCCGGGGAGCGAGGCTCTCCTGACTCCTGTCCTCGTTCAGTGCCTCCTGGCTCTGACGCTTAGGCCAGTAACTGGTCCCCACTCTAGAGCACCTGGTGTCTGAGTCCACATGCCTGAGGCAGGAATCGTGCCTTGTGTTCTTGGTGTCCTCCAGAGTACACAAGCAGAGTCCTCCTACGTTGCCTGAGCAGGGAAGCTGTGGCCAGCGGCAGGCTGCGGTGCGACTTCCGTCTTCTGGGCTGCAGTCACCTGGGGATGGTGAACTCCACCTTGGGTGGTGGGCAGCTCTGCTGTGGATTCCAGAAAAGCCTGTGGAGCTGGACTTGGGGGGCTGCAGCCCATGTGCATCAAGGCCACGTCCATGGGGGTGATGTGTCTGAATTACATTGTGTCCTGAGATAGGACCTGGGCGGCTGAGGGAGGGGGTATCCAGTCTTTTCTTTGGAGCTGGTGCCATCATTTCTGGTATCTTCTGGGAAGCTTTTAGATCCAGCTTCCCCAAGGAATGGGCCTGCGATCTCAACAGGAATAGGAGGGAGCAGAGTCCTTCATGGTGGGTTGTGACAAACTTGGCACAACTGGCAGAGCAGACCTTAGCTGTGAGGACAACGAGCTAACATCCGGCATCAGCTCGGCGCCGGCCGATCTGAGTTCATCGAGGCACAAAGTGATGGTACCATCACCATCCTTACCCACAAGATTAACGTTCTTTGACAAAGCACCTTCACATTCCTGTGCCATGTCAGGTTAAATGGGTTAATTTACCAAACTAGGCATTAAAGATGGAATGGAGAGTGTTTCTCTCTCTCTCTCTGTCTCTCTCTCATCTGAGCGTCATCGATGACCATGTAGCTGGTGGGTCCTCAGAAGTGCACTTGTTCTCGTGTGACCGACTCAGGCCTGGTCTGGGGCCCTGAGATGGCTTGTATGTGCTCGCAGGAGCCCTCAGTCTTCCTGCACCTGTGCTGAGACCTGGAGCAGTCTGAAGCGGCAACCCACTGCCCAGCCTTGCCCTCCTCACTGCTTTGTCCGGGCCGTCAGCGTACCCCCTTTCCTGCAGGGGAGCACTGGGTTTGGTGCAAGGGAACTGCATCATAGAGGGGATGCTGTCCTCTGCATGGCGGCCTTCCGGCACACAGAGGGGTCTTGAGCTCTGTGTCTGAGACCTGGTCACACCCTCTTCTGCCTTGGGCCTCTCCTCTGCTGACTTTGCCGAGAGGTGAATTACTCCTGCAGTCATTGGCTATGTGGCAGTGTAGGCACAGACACTAGGGAAAGAATGGTGGGAAACCGGAGCTGGAGTAGCCAGCCTGAGCCTCCTGGGGATTGGTCATCTGAATAGGGTGGGTGGTCGGCGGGGATTAATTTGTAGAAAACCTTTTCTGCAGAGCCCCCAGAGCGAGGACTCCAGTCATTCTTACCATCCTCCTGCTGTCACGCAGTGAGTCACAGCCATGAGTTTGTGCAGAGCGCCACAGCTGAGTTTCTGTCTGGAGCATCTCTGCGTCCCTTACGCTGAGGCTGGAGGAAAAGGTCCCTTCGTTAGCGTACGCTGGGACCCTGTCACGCCTGCTCTGAGGTTTAGAGAGATGGGGAAGGGCACTGCCACTTACTAAGTTCCTCCTCCACAGACGCCACAAATGCGCCACAACAGTTGGCTTGATGTCATTCCCACTTTGCAGATGACAGAACTGAAGCTTGGGGCGTTTGTCACTTGCTAGCATATGACAAAGCCACGGTTCACACTTGAGTCTGTCTGGATTCATGGCTCACATGCTTTCTGCTCCTATCCAAGCTCCTTAGACAAGAGGACAGGTGATTTTCCGGGGGACTGTCGTCCGACTGATGTGCGCTTCCAGCCCGCCGCGCCACTGCTCTCCCTTCCTCCACACTAGCGCCTTCTTTTGCCCAACTTGTGGGCGTCTTTTGTGCCTAGGTGCTTCCATTAGGAGAAAAGCAACCAGGGAGCCATCCGTACTTTAGTGTGAATTCGTCCCCAACTTTCCCAAGGTCTGTTTGCTTTTAAGAAACATTGTTTTAAGAAACAGTTGCACTGGATATTACTTAAGATGCCGGGAACGCTAGGGTAAAAGGAGCGTGATAAAGGAGTCGTTAACTAGGGAATCCCAAGCAGACCCCCCCATAATAGGAGAGAAACTGGAGGCCCAGAAGCCCTTCCCTGGTCCCCCCAGAGCCATGCCAAAGGATGCTTCCATTTCAGCTGATCCGGGTCCGCCCCATGCGCGTCAGTGTGCCCAGTGCAGGGCACACGAGGAACGCCTGCTGGAAGTGGGAGCCTCCTGGCCTGAAGGCTGGGAAGGTGTGCATGGGCATCACAGTGGTTGCCCGAGCGTGGCAGGTGGACAGGGTGTGGGGGCTGCAGTCCTGACGCAGGGCCTGCTGGGTGGGTGCAGCGTGAATGCTCCACAGGAGCCTCCCCCTCTCTGTGGGCCTGTCACCGTCCCTGGAGATTCACACCCACACAACACTGGAGCTAACCCACTGGGAACCCTCATCAGCAACGCCGAGCATCACTGGGCTTCCCTGTGCCACGGCCACGACCCGTGGGCTGAGGGACCCAGCATTCAGAACCAAGGGCCCCGGTGCTCACGTCCTTGATTCCTGGTCAAGGACACAGCCGCTGCACTACCTCCTGCATGGTGACCCCAGAGCCTGGGCCAGTTGCCTAAGAAGGATGGGGGTCCACACCCGGCCCTGGCCATTGCCACCTTCCAGGGCCCCCCGAGCTGCACAGAGCTGTGTTTGTGCCGCCTCATAGTTCAGGCCTGCGCTGAGCACGGTCAGGCCTCACCTTCCCTGTGAGCACCGGTCCACATGCTTCCAGCTAATTCCCTCCTGCAGTCGTGCTTGAAGAGGCCATCCTACCTGGAGATCGTGCTGACATCTAGGGACAGGACAGCCCCGAGGGCCAGGGCGTCCCCAGCACATCCACCTGGCTGGCCTCTCCGGCCATGGGACAGCCCCTCAGGCCTCTCTCGGAGCTCAGCCAAGGGCTGCGCCTCCACGCTGTGGCAACACATGACTTCATCCGAGGAGAATTCCTCCGGCTGCCGACGCGGGCTGCCCGGTCATGTTATGATGACCCAGTTTCCCCGACTCTTTGTCTGAATTCTCTGCCGCCCCCACCCCGCCCCTATCCTCCCCCAGTAATTCACCGGATCGTTACTAATGGGGCATTAACTTGAGCCAGGCTTCCAGGGAAGGGCTCTCCGTGCCCCCGTCCGTCCCCGCTCACTTACACGGCAAGGTCATCACACCCAGGGCCCCGCCCCCACCCTCACCTCAGCAGCCCCGGCCAGGGAGCATTTCGTGTTTAAAGGCAGCACAGAAAAAGTCCGGGGTTTCAATGAAAAAGCCATCACTCTGCCACCCCAGCTTCTCAGCCTGTTGGTCTTTCTTTGCAGGATCAAAACCAAATGTGCTTTTTTTTCGGCGGGGGCTGGGGGTGGGGCGCGGAGATCCATCAAATTCCCATCTTAGAGTTTCTTCCTCAGAAACTTAAAAAGAGTCATTTCTTTGAAATGGCATATGGGGTGTGTGTGTGTGTGTGTGTCTCCCTCTGACAGAAGGACATGATTTAGTTTGGATATTTTTTTTTTTTACTTGAAACAAAAAAAGAGCCCACAATGAAAACAGTGTGTGCAGGGGTCTGGTTCAACGTGTCACATGAAGGCAGCTCTTACGCTTCATGTGTGTCGTGTTCCGTGGGTGCATGTGAGACTCTGGATGGAGCGATTTCCCGCAGGAGTTTGGAAGTGGAATTTCCTCCTCCTCGGCTCTGAGCAAAGGCTTCCACTGGGGCATGTGGGGATGACCCGTGCTGGGCTGAAAGGGTCCCAGGACCTCAGAAGAGCCAGGGTCAGCCTCCGTCCACAGTTCACCTGGGTGAAGAGTTGTCTGCAGAGATGTGTGTGTGTGTGTGTGTGTGTGTGTGTGTGTGTGTGTGTGTGTGTTAGCTGGGCTCAGGGGACTTGGCTGGTGAGCTGAGTGGGTTTAGAAGGGCCCCTGAGCCAGTGAGTTACATATATCAGACCATAAAGATGAGCCTGTGCCCGGAGCTGCTAAAGCCTCCGGGTGTCTCTGGCTGGAACAAGCACAGCCCGTTTACTGGGAAGCAGGTGACCATTCACAGACAGCAGGACTGTGCTGCGAGGAAGGGACCTCTGAGCTCCCCCAATCCCTGCTTTGCAGGGGAGTAATGTAAGACCAGGGAGGGGACATAATTTCTCCCAAGTCTGGTGGCCACCTAGTGGCAGGGCCAGTCTGGGATTCCTGGAGGATGTGCCACTGTCCCACACCACCAGGCCCTACTTGTGTGGCATTTTGAAAAGTTTCATCAGAGCACACGACTCCCTGCTCAGAACCTCGCAGGGGCTTCCCAGATTGCTCAGAAACAAATCCCAAAGTCCTTCCTGCAGCCTGCTCAGTCTGATAGGACCTTCTCTCCCTGTCTCCACCTCCACTCATCCCTCTGCTCCGGCCAAATTAACCCTCGTGCTGACATTGCCTCATTCTCCCCCGCCACTGGGCCTTTGCACGCGCCGTGCGCTCTGCCTGGAGCTCTCTCTTCCACCCACGCCTCCTCTCTGTCCCTTTGCCCTGCTTGGTTTCCTCCTTAGCTCCGTTCCGCTCTGACATTATGCTGTAAATGTATTTGCTATCTTGTCCACCACCTGACTGTTTTCACTGGACCACGGTGCTGGCTGCTTTGTCCCATCGCTGTTCCCGGGGCCTAGATCAGTGCCTGCCACATAGCAAGTGCTCGATTCAAGTAGGTGATGCATGGATAAATGAACGTGTGGATGGATGAATGAGTATCTCCAGGGGGACTGCTGTCTGTACTTCCCCGCTGTGGTGACTGCAGATGCGAATGGGTTGCGTCTTCTCCCTGAGGCTGGCAGAGAGGTCTGGACATGAGGTCCCAGCTTTTGACTCCTTGCTCCTTCCCCACCAGCTGACCCCCCTGGGCCAGGCTGTGTGAGTATCGGAACATCAGTGCTCTCAGCCTGTTCACTCAGGGCCTGCTGCGTGCTGGACACTGGGCTGTGCTCTGAGGGGCCACACGGGGGTCAGAGGGGAGAGACAGTGAAACCACCAGTCACATGCTGCCTGAGCACTGCTCTCCTAGAGGGAGTCACGCCAGCCACGCTGCGATGTTCTCTTCTGAAAAATGGGGACGAGAACACTGACTCTGGTGTGCATTCTGCTGCTCTGGACAGGACAGGAGGACCCACCGGCACGCGTCCTCAGGCTCCTTTTGAGGATTCTGAGCGGGGGAGGCTGAGAGAGAGGTGCAGGGGTGCAGCCTGCACATTCCAGGACTGTCAGGGCCGAGGGGCAGCCACTGAGAGGGCAGCAGGACCTGTGAGCAGTGCTGACCTGCAGCCCTGCCTGCGAAAGAGAAAGCACTGCCCACACAGCCTCCAGCCTTCACCCCGGAACCTGCCAGAAAGCGGGGAACAGGCCCACCTGCAGGACTCGGCGCGCGCCTGTCTGCATGTCTCTTCCCTGAGCCTCAGGGCCCGCGCACACATGCGCACACACACACAGCACACACATACACATATAGCTCATGCGCACACCCCACACATACAAGCATACTGTACACAGACACCACATACTACACACATATAATAACACACATATATATACATACGGCAAAACATACACAACATGCACACACCACATATACAAACACACTACACACACTACATATACTCCACACACAACACACATATGCACGCACCACACACTATACAGACACACCACATGCATACATACGCACTTACCACACATACTCATATATACATATGCACCACACACTACACACATACACACATAGACATGCACATGCACACACACACATGGCTGGGTCTTGTGGGGCGGCAAGGGCAGCCCCAGTGCTACCTCCATCTTGTCCTTGCCTGGTCAGCTCCTGAAGCTCAGGGCATCTGTAAACCTGGCTGGGGTTCCATGAATCCTGAGTCCTGAGAGAGTGTCTCAGCCCGTGGCTGAGGGTACGTGTGGGGTGGTCTGGGCTCTGACAGTGTTAGAGGACCCTCCTCAGCCTCTGTCGGAGAAAGACCAGGGCACTGGGGGGTGGCTCATGGGAAGAGCAGGAGTCCTGGGCTGCTCCCTGGGGTGCTCAGCCCAGAACAGAGCCTGTGCAGATAAGAAGCACCCGGCCAGCCATACCACTGGTGGTGACAATGATCACTAATATTTGGAGCCCCTCAAGTCCATAATCAAGCTATGAATTTGCCAGCTGTTGGGCTTGGGACAAGTTGCTCACACTCGTTGCAAACCCTGGGGAGGTGGAGGCCGAGCACTGCCTGTAACGGTGTAGGTAGCTAGTTACCCATTTCACATGAACAAACGCAGCTTCCTGGGGTTGCTGGGAAGACCCAGGAATTGATATTTAAAAAGCGCTCAGAACACTGTGTACATTTGTAACCTATAATACATAAGCGTGGTAGGGACAAGGTCACCCTGGCTCCCTGGAGCTGCCTCTCAGTGTTCAGCTGGGCTAGATGTGGGGATAAGCCCACAATCATCTGTCCAGAGCCTTGAATTCTCCTCTTGCCTCAGTTGTTTTTCAGCCCTGTGACTTCGGGCAAGGCCTAGACTCACCCTTGGCCTTTATTTTCTCATCTGTGAAATGGGTACAGTAACACCTAGTCAAGTTGCTTCGGGGGGCTTCTGGATCTGCAGGGAAACATTCCGAAATACACAAAAACAAACCATTTTAATTTTGTTAGCAATACTGTAGTCTGGTCTGTCTGGCCATTTTTTAAAAATATCCCATTGCTATGCATTTGGGGAAGTGAACTCTGCTTCCCTGCTGACTCCCTGGGGATGTAGGAAAGCACGTTGGTGCCCGGGTCTGTAAGCAAGCCATGCTCGGCCTCCACCCTCCCCAGGGTTTGCAACAAGTGTGAGCAACTTGTCCCAAGCCCGATGCCTGGCAAATTCATAGTTTGATCATGGACTTGGGGGGCTCCAAATATTAGTGATCATCGCCATCGCTGGTAGTAAGGCTGGTGGAGCGCTTCTTGCCTGCACAGGCTCTGGCCGGGGCATCTCTGCATGAACTTACATCTTCGCGGCGACCAGGTAGGTAGCTAGCTATCCATTTGCAGATGTGAACAAACGGAGACTCACAGAGGTCAAGAAACTTGATCAAAGTCATGCAGCTGGTGAGTGGCCTCTGACCCCCAGAGAGAACCCTAACCTGGTTATCCTGTCACCGCTGCCAAGTCACAGCCGCACACCCAGCTCCCCCGCTCAGGGACAGGCCTCGGAGAAAGGTCCGTCCAGCAGTCAGGGGTCTGGGAGTGAGAGCCGGGCCAGGCGAACCATATGTCTGTGGGTGTGTCTACCGCCAGTTCCT
This sequence comes from Indri indri, assembly GCA_004363605.1. Taxonomy (NCBI): domain Eukaryota; kingdom Metazoa; phylum Chordata; class Mammalia; order Primates; family Indriidae; genus Indri; species Indri indri. The sequence goes on along the minus strand of RJWJ010007985.1, from coordinate 16,286 downwards.
CTGGGATTCAGAGTTGGGCAAATTGATTGAATCAGGGCGAGAAGAATTTGCTTTCTTTTTTCTCAGTCCCCATGGAAGGTGCTAGTGTTGTGGAATTATGAAGGTGAAGTTGAATGGGTAAAAATTAAAGATAAGATTTCAGGAAAAAAGTTCCTCCCATTAAAAATTCATTGTGTTCAACCCAGGTGTCCACCGACAGACGGGTGGACAAAATGTGGTATATACATACAGTAGAATGAATATTATTCTGCCTTAAAAAGGAAGGACACTCTGGCACATGCTACACAGATGAACCTTGCAGGTATTATGCTAAGCGAAATAAACCAGTGACAAAAAGGACAAACGTTACATGTTCCTACTTGTATGAAATACCTAGAATAGGAACTGCACGGAGACACAAGGTAGAAAGGTGGGTGGGAATGGGGAGTTAGTGTTTATGGCGGCAGAGTTTCAGTTCTGGAGACGGCTGGTGGTGACGGTTGTACAACAATGTGAATGCGGTTGATGCCGCTCAACTGTGCACGTAAAAGTATATTTTATGTGTAGATGCCACAATAAAGAGAGAATTCATGGTATTTACAGTACCATGCCAGAATCTATTTGCACAGAGAGGCAGCATTATTTTTATACATTTATTATGGCAGCCCTGGAAGTCAGCTGACCTGTCTGTATGTAAAACAAACCCACTTGGACCCCCAGACTTGCGGGGCTCCTCACCGGCCTGCGGCCTGCAGACTGAGGGAGAGCTGGCTGAGGAATCTCCGCTCTTCACCCTTTCTCAGTGCAGCTACTTTTTGGAGAGCCTTGTTTTCCTAAAGCCTATAATTATGTTTGCCTCCAGGGTACCCAGGAATTTTTTTAATAAACAAAGAGCATCCTACAATTATCACGATGATTTGTTGAGGGCAGGCCAAGTTCAGACAGGAGGCTGACTCAGCTCTGGAAACTGACGCTCACGTGTTGGCGTTTTCCATCCTGGGGCACCCGCCGGCACTCATGGGGTCAATAATTATTATTAAGAGCTGGGGCATCAGCAGATCTGCATGGAAGTCCACTTGATCTTGCCAGCAAGACGGGGCAGGCAGCTCAGCGGGCTCTGGCCTCTGAGCCCGGCCGCCCCAGCAGAGCGGGCCCTGCCTTTGCAGACTGTCCCAGCCTGTGCGCTGCAGCGTCGGATGCCACGGCCTGGTGCTGCTGGAGCCACACACAGCCAAGGCCGGGCTGGGCAGATGCTGGCAGAGTCAGAGCCTGTCGCTCTGTCAGCCCTGATTTGCGGCCGAGCCCAGTTTCGTGGCCCTGCCTGTAATCTCCCTGAGTTCAAAGAGCGCGTAGCTGCTTGTCTTTGTCAAGAGCGCGGTTGGGGATCTTTTATGTGGAAGATGTAGGATTCTCGGGTGGACTTTGATTATTTATTCATCCCCTTGTGTGGGTGTGTGATAGCACGGGCGCCGTGGAGCCCCTGTCCCGGCTGCTCTGGCTCTGAAATCCATCGAGCTTTAAAGCCCTTTGAAAATTGCTTTTCGAGGGAGGGGGAAAGTTTGTGAAGTCCTTTTTCTCTCTCCCCCTCCACAGTGCCGCAGCACTTCTTGCCACCGTTCCACGCACCCTTGCCGATTGACATGCGACACCAGGAGGGAAGGTACCATTACGAGCCTCACTCTGTCCACGGCGTGCACGGGTAAGTCCTGCCCTCTGCCCTCTGCTCCTAGCACACAGCCACCCGCCACCAGGAGGCCGGGGCGGCAGCCTCAGCCACCTCCACTGCCTCTGTCTCTGGGGGGTTCCTGATCTGCGTTGTCCCAACCGGGCATTCAGCTTTGCCACCTGCAAGTGGGCAGACTCGGGACCCCGCGTGAGCGTGCGGGTGGGCAGCATGTGAACACCAGTCCCCCGCTTACCCACGTCACCACTTCTAAGGCTCCAGGCTTCCGTGGCGCACCACACCTGCTTTGAGGCTCTTTGGCCATCCCTGCGGTGGGAGCCCCCTGCAGGCCTAAGATCCCATATGAGTGAGGTGACCTCGGGCATGTGTCGTCCCACCCTGATTCAGAGCATCCCCTTTCACTGTCTCCAGATGCCCCAGTTGGAACAGTAGGTTGTACAGTCACCCTACTATAAGGACAAGCTCATGCCGATGCTTTGGGGTTGCTTCCTATGCCCCGCTTTGAGGTCCCCAGGTGGAAGGGGTGTGTTTGCGAGTGCGTCTCCATCTGCCTAACCCTGTCCACGTCATTCCCGCATGGGGCCACCTAGCCCACGGCAGGGGTCAGTTTTCTCGGCCTTTGTGACTGAAGGCTCAGCCCCATCCATTCTCCTTCTAGGAGAGAGGCCTCTACGTTCTCCCCACCCCCGGCTTCTCCACGGCTCCCCACACCTGCCTCCAGCGGACCTTTCTGTGAAGGATCTGCTGGCCCCAAGGCCCCTCGAGACCCAGTGCCTTCGCCCCTCCAGCGCCACCCCCGCCTGTCCATACCAAGCTGCTGCCTGTGGTTGTGGCACACACTGCCCTGTCCCCTGTCTCTGCGCCTCACCCCTGCTGCCTGCCCAGCTGTCCAGGATGTCCCACTCACCCGGCCACCTCTAAGCCTCAGCCAAGGAGCCGCCTCCTCCTGTGGCACTGTGCTTCCCCACACTGCGTGGGGCTCCCGCTCCAGATTCACACAGAAAAACCTGTTTCCACACCTGCCCCTGCAGGCTCCGAGCTCCCCTCTCATTTCTGTATCCTCGACGGCTGACACGTAGGTGCACAGTTAGTGCTTGTGGAGTGGGGGACCCTCCCCCGAGTTCCACGCATTACAGGCAGATCCTGCTGCCTCTCCGGTCTCCCGCCCAGTGAAGCCAGTGAACACTTGCTGAGCTCTTGGTGCGCTGAAAGCATTGTGCCTGAGAAGTGTCCTGTTTCAGGACACTCGTGCCCTCCCCAGGACAGAGCAAACCTGAGAGTTTTACTTTCTGTTTAAAAAATATTTTTTACTTTTTAATGTTTTACCTCGAGGTGATTTCAGATGTATAAAAGCAGTTGCAAAAGTCATAAATGATCGCCCGTATACTCTTGACCCAGCTCCTCAAATGTTAACGTCTTACGTGACCCGAGTACAATATAATGCTATTAACTAACCTACAAATCTTATGTAAAGTTGGTCAGTTGCCCGTTAACGTCATTTTCCCTAGTTCAGGTGCAGTCCTGGATCCCACGTTGCATCTGCTCGTTCTTAGTCATCTTTGATCCCGGACGGTTCCTTAATCTCTCTCTGACTTTCATGACCTTGACAATTTTAAAGAGTGCTGGCCAGTTACTGTATAAAATGGTTTGGATTTGCCTAATGTTGCTTTGGAATGACACTCAGATGATGGAGTTTGAGAGTGATACCACGAAAGCGATGTCTGTCCTTTCGTCCCATCAGGAGGCACGTGACGTCCACACTTCTCCGCACTGGGAGCTCTGATCGCCTGGTCGCGCGGTGTCTATCGGGCTCCTCCACTTTCAAGTGGTTCCTTTTGTAACTAATTAGTGTCTTGGGGGGGTAATTCTTTGAGAATATGGTACCATCCTGTTTCTCGTCACATTTTCACCGCTAACTTGAACATCCGCTGATGGCTCTTGCCGGGAACAGTAAGTGCTAGTGTTTGCCAAATGGCGACTTTCTATTTCCATCATCCCTTCCGCATTTGCTGATTGGAATTCTGCCATGAGGAAGAGCCAACCCTTCCCCCGCATCTCCTGATTATTTGATTATTTACTGATATCCGTAGGGACACACAGTTATTTGTGTTATCCTATGGGTTACTCTCTATTGTTATTACCACTTATTGTTTGTTCAGACTGTCCCCAATATGGCCACTGGGAGTCCCTTCGAGTTGTCTTCTATGTCCTTTTGACACGCTGGGAACTTTTCCTTTTGTTCTAGCATCTGTACCTGGTTCTCACGTGACTGGGGTCTGCCACAGCAGCCTTAGGTCCGCCTGGTGGGCGATGGGCCGTTTCTGCCCTCTGCTCACCGCAGGGCCCTCCGCCTGCAGGTGGCTGAGACAACAGCCCAGGCAGCCTCTGACAGGTGCACATTTGGAACTAGCTGGGCCACCCCGAGTTGCTCAGCTGGTGTCACGTGAGAATACCAGGAGCATGGAGGGAGCTCGGTCCCTGTTTCGAAGGGGGTCGGTGCTGCTGAGTCCTGCTGGGGAGGTGTGTGTGGCTGGTTTGGTGACGTGGATCCTGGGCACAGCAGGCCTGCCTCAAAGTGCTCCCTGCACAGGTTTCTGGTGCTGGTCGGGAGACACGGGGAATGCCGAGAGCTCCACGCAGAGAGAACCCACGCAGGTGTGTCATTCTGCCAGTGGATGTCCCGGCTGATACCTCCCTACACACCTGGTGGCACCACCAAAAGTGTAAGAGGACCCTGACATTGATGCCTGCCATTCCTCACCGTAACTGACCTTGCGATCTGGCCCCACTGTGAACACTTCCCGTGTTTCGTGTCATTCAAGCTCCTCAACAACCCTAGAACATAGTCATTTGTGTCTTCCCCACCTTACAGGTGAAAGAACTGAGGCAGCACTGAGAGGCTAGGTAACTAACCCTCACGGTCACCCAATTAGCGAGTGGGACAGTTAGAAATCAAATTAGAGCCTCCCGGACCCAGGCCCTCAGCTGCACACTGGCTTTTTTCTCAAGAGCATAAGTGAGGGACCACGGGTCCTCTGCCGGGTCCAGCAGATCCCTTCCTGGCAGCACATGCAGCCCTGTGTTAGGGCACTGCCCCTGGTTCAGAGGTTCCCCAAACCTCTGGCCCAGTAGCATTGGCATCCCCAGGGAACCTGTCAGGAATAGTGCGGGTCCTCAGGCCCCAGCCCCCACTCCAGACCTGCGGAGTCAGAGACTCTGGGGGTGGCGCCCACCATCTGTGATCGACACGGCCTCCGGGGCGTGCGGCTGCAGGCCGAGTCCCACCACCAAGTGCCCTGGGGACTGTCCCTCCCTGGACAGGTGGGGACGTGGCCTGAGTCTTCTCCAGGCCTTGCCATTCCCCGGCTCCGGGGTGGGCTCGCTTCCTTGCTGGCCGGCGAGGGCTGGGGTGTGAGCAGAGCAGGTGGAGAAGTAGGCTGTGGATGCTGGTGGCCGCGGGGACAGCCTTGTCCCTCGCGGGCCTGCACGGCTCTTTCACTAGACTGAGTACCTGAAGGGCAGTGTGTTCGTTTCCTTTTGCTGCTGTAATAAATTGCTACGAACTTAGTGGCTTAAAATAGCACAGATTTATTCTCGGGTAGTTCTGGAGGCCAGAAATCTGAAGTAGATCTTATGGGGCTGAAATCAAGGTGTTGGCCGGGCTGGTTCCTTCTGGAGGCTCCAGGAGAGAATCTTTCCATTTGACTTTCCTAAGTTCTGGAAGCTGCCAGCATTCCTTGGCCTACAGCCCGGCCTCACACCACACCTTTCTCTCTTGCTTCTGTCCTCATGCCGCCTCCTGCCTCATCTGTGGCAGTTTTCTCCTTCTGCCTGTCTCTCATAAGGACACCTGTGACTGCTCTCAGGCCACCTGGATGACCAGGCCGCTCTCCCCATCTCAAGATTATTTTTGACATAATCATATCAACAAAGTCCTTTTTTCCATGGCATGTAACATTTATGAGTTACAGGGATTAGGATGTGGACATTCTTGGTGGCCATTATTGGGGTCATTTGGGATCACCAAGCCCCAGTGGGGAGGTGGCATCTCCCAGTAGAGCACAGTAAAGCACGTCACCAATCTGCACGAGTCCGCAGCAGGCTGGGCACAGCCTGGAGCCTGGTGCTCTGTTAGTTAATCTTCCCCCTTGTCCTGTGAAATGCGCTTTAAGCTTCAGCTAGCAGACGAAGACACTGAGGCCCAGAGAGGCACAGTGACTCCCATGCGTTAACTTCATGAGGTGGAGGGCTCAGAAGACCAGGTCTCGGGGCCCAACCCCTTCCCAGCCAAGGAGGGGCTAGGCTGGTCATGCCCATGATGGGCAGCGACGCAGTGTCCCCAGAGCCCCCGCCCCCACCTCGTCCTGCCGGAGTGGACTTCCAGCAGCTTCACATTATCCTTGGGACAGTTGGTCCCTGCTCAGGCCAAAGGGGGACACAATGAGTGCTTCGGGGCTGGCCTTGGGCTCCGGAAAGCACCGCCCCTCCCCTCCCCTTCTCCCAGTGCCCCAGCTGGGAACCAGGACAAAGCCTGGAGAAAATGGCCCTGTGGCTCTGGCTTCTGTGATTAATGTGGTCGGAGCCTGGTGGAGCACCCCGATCCATCAAGCCCGTGTCGTAGCCCACTCCTCCTTGCTGGCACCAAATGCGTCTAATTACACAAACGTTGCACGGCAAATGAGGTGCGGTGTCATCTCTTGTCAGCGGAGTCTGAGCCTCTGCCTGCTGCTCCGAGCCAGTGACCCACTGGTGGGTGCGCCTGCCGCGCTGTCCTCCACCACCTGCTCTCCCCTGCTCCACCGGGACCCCTCCCCACTCCCTCGCAGGGTCCCGCTAACTCTGGGCATGGCATGCCGGTGCACCGAGGCTCCAGGGAGGTGCTCCCCTGTGTTCTCTCACTCCGCGCTCCTCTGCAGCCATCGCCCAGGAGCCTGCTGTTGCTAGATCTCAGCCCGACAGGGTGCCTTGAACCCAGCGCCAAATCCTCTAGCTGGGATTAGCATGAATTAACAATCCTCAGTTTTCTCATCTGTGGAAGGGCCATATCTGCTGAGATAACCCAGTCTACTGAGTTATTTTGAGAAGGAAATAGGGTGAAGCGAGTAAAGCATCTAGAGCAGTTTGCAAGCATTCGATCGATGTTTGCATCTATTATTACTGTTGTTCTCCCCAGCTGCCTGTATGAGAAGGGGGTCCATGGCAGGCGGAGGGACCCGTGTGGCAGAGGCAGGCCACAGCATGTCCTCAGAAGAGGAGACTGTCCGGGGCAATGGCATAGGCAGGAGGGAAATGGGGCTGCAGAAGTATCCTTGGGGGAGGAAAGAGGAGTGTTCCTTTCCCCAGCTGAGGAATTTGGGGTTCCTTCATTGGGCGCCCAGGAGCAGGAGGGAGTGGTCGGACTTATATTCAGGTAACTACAGGAGCGATTAGCGGTGGACAGGAGAAGGGGGGAGCCATGGTGAGGAGACCTGCCAGAGCTGCCAGAGAGGCCCCAGGCCGGGGGGAGCGGGACCAGGGCCGACCGCACCGCTCAGACTGGCAGCCGCACGTCGGGGAGGCAGAGGCGTGGAGCTCAGCTGCTCAGGATGGCTTCCTCGTAGACACCCAGCCCTCCACTTTGCAGGGCGAGCCTTCCCACTCACCGTCAGGTACAAACCCACAGCAGGACTTGCGTAGCTTGCTGGTGCTCACACGGTTCCAGGAGAGGAAAGGGGACTGCCTGCGCGCTCCTGCTGCGGCACCGTTGGTCTGTGGGAGCCACAATAATGGGCTGCGGTTGTTACTGCTGGTTGGGGGGCTTCTCTTGCAACCCCCAGGGGGACATCCTCCTGAGTCTCCGGGGTCCATACGAGGGCGAGAAGAGAAGGCCTCTGTGAAGGGGGCCACGTGCTCCCTGCAGTCTCTGCAGAGTCTTGTGGTGCTAACAGGGAGAGAAGCACTTTGGACCCATCTAGGGCCCTGCCTCTTGGATTAGGCCCACCAGGGTGTCATGGAGGACTGAGCCGAGGCGTGGCATGGCAGGCCCCCTAGCTACAGCTCTCCTTTCCTTGGTGTCACACCGAGGCTGCAGTCACAGTCACGCAAGGATGAGTCAGGGCTGCCTTGGGCCGGGATTAGCTCGTGTCCTGGAGGGGAAGGTAGAAGTTCCTGCTCCTGGTCCTGGAGGCTGGGGCCAGCCTTCACCTCCCTCTGTTGCTTGCGGGGTCCTTCCTAGCCCTGCCCTGCCCTGGGCCTTCAGAGAGAGCCCGTTTCAGCTGCTTCCACCTAGAAGGGCTTATAGAAACTGTCCCCATGCAGCAGTCCCCGAACCTGGCTGCAGATCCGATCAGATGGGGTGTCTTCAAGGTGCACATTTCTAGGCTCGGACCCCAGAAGTTCTGGTTCTTTCAGTCTGGGGTGAGGCCTGGGAATCTGCTTATTTACAGGCACCTACAGGCCAGAGTTTGGGGACTGTGCAGGCCACCCTGCTTGTCCAGCATCTGGGAAAGCAGCGCTGTTTGTTGGCTTTCTGAAGTCATAGGGCAGGCGGGTCGTAGAGCCTTTTCTCTCACTGATAACGCCTTCACCTCTAAAACATGGGGTTTTAAAAATCCCCTGGTTTCTTTTGATGACCCACTCACAGATGAGTCCCTCCAAGTTGACCTAAACTTGTTCATAGTCTCAGCTTGCAGAAGGCAGTGAGCGTATGGGATGGGAACAGCCACCAGTGTCTCTGCCAGGGGAGGACAGTGCCGTCCTCTCTCCCCCCGCTGGGCACCACAGCTGACCTCTGACGTCCATGACCCACCTCTACCCCTCCACTCCAGGGCTCCGGACCTGACACTGCCGATCGCTCCCTGCAGACCACTCAATACGCATTGCCTTGGCGGTCACGGCCCAAGGCCACCCTTCATGGGAAAGGAGAGAGGAGGGGCCTCTTTTTGGGACAGATGGCCCTGGGCTGTAGCTATCAACTCCCGTAAAGCCCGCACACCAGCCCAGGTACTTCAGGGAAAGGAAGGGAGCGCCAGCTGGTGGGTATGGAGGCCTCGCCTCCCCGTCCTCTGGTCACGCAAAGTCCGCATTAACCAGAGCCCCTCAGGGAGCTGTTAAGAACGTCTGGACCCCCACTCCACCCGGCGGCTGCATATTAACGGGGATGTTCGGCCCCGTGTTGCTGTGCCTCCACTTAAGAGAGTAGTTTCTTTGCTATTGCTGGGCTGAGCTCATGAACTTTCCAGTCTGGGGGGATTTGAAGATGGCTTTTTCCAAGGTCAGTGTTCCATAAAGACTGTCCCGGTTCACCGTGAGATTAATAAACACAGCAGCCTGCTCAGCCTGTGACTCACCAGCATCTGCCTGGGCCCTCACGACTGTCCTCAGCCATTCGCCAAGCAGGGTGAGCAGGGCAGAAAGAAATTTGGATATTTTCTTCTTGATTCTTGGCACAGCACCCCAGGTTCACAATCGTAGAGGATTGGCTTTGTTTGCGTTTCATGAAGAACCTTCTCCTCCCTCGGCAAACACTCTTGTTTCTTTTCAGAGCCTGGAGGAAGGAGGAGACTTCCAAAGGGCATGTCCTCCTGCCTCCTGAGGTAGGACGCAGGGTGGGCCCAGGGACCCACCGGGGCCTTGTCCCTCCTCCCCGCTTGGGTCTGCGCTGCCCTCCCATCTCCAGGGAGCTCTTCCTCAAAACCCACCGTGGCTGGCCACTTGCTCAGAGATCTGGCGACATCACAGACGGGAGGATAGGCAGGGAGCACAGGAACCCTGGGGTAGGCACTGTGTGGGACAGCACACCCTCCTCGTGGCTGTCTGAGGGCAGAGTGACAAACAGATGCAGAGCCTTGGCTCACTGTGACGCGAATGGTCCTTAGACCCCATCAGGCAGGTCCCTTCCCTTCTCTGGGGTGCTGGGGTCAGAACAGGGGGGGAGCAACAGCAAGAGCCTGCACCCAGCCCTCGCTGATGTCACCTCATCTTCCTGCGAGGAAGGCAGTACTCCCACTCCCGGTTGATAAGTGGGGAAAAGGAGGCACAGGAAGGCTGACTGCCCTTCCGGTGACACCCTCCTAGTAAGTAACACAGCTGGGATTTGAACATGGGCAAGTTGACAGCCCCCACCCCCACCCCCTTGCTAAAATCTCCAAGGCTCTGAGAGCTTCAGATCCCCAAAGCCAGGAACGTGCTCACTCGGCTGCTTGGGACAGACAGCTCATTTATAATGGAATCTGGCCTGTAAAAGTTTAATGAGGAACGTGTCTGATAAGATGGCCTGGTCTTTGATCTTTGTGGAACGCCAACCCCTCGCAGAAGAGGAGCTGCCTGGCTGTGGGCTTTGGAGAGAGCCGGTGTGGTCAGCTGAGAGCAGGAGGGGCGTGGGGAGGGAAGCAAATCTTGATGTACAGAAGCGAGGTGTGTCTGCAGCGGGGGAGGGTGCACACAGCTGCTTCGGAGAGAGGCTGCAGCAGAAAGGTCCTGCAGGCTCAGGAGGTGACCTTTCTGCTTCTCCTCCTGTCCTTCGGGGGCCCCCATTGTCTTGGGCATTTCCCATCCACACCCCCAGGATGTAGGCAGAACGAGGTGGGGCAGGAGTTCAAATACTACCTCTGCCACTTACACTTTTATGACCCTGAGCTGGCTGCTTAGCCTCCACAAGCCTTGGTTTCCCCATCTCTAAAATGGGTATATAGTGATACCCACGTGGAATAGTGGTGAGGCCTAGATAAGTGAGTGTATATAAAGCTTGCAGAACCACACACGGGGCATAGTGAGCTCCCGAAAACCCTTGCTCTTATCACTGCCACGCTGACACCAGAAGGAAAACGGCGTTTCACTCCAGGCACGCTGCAGGGTGCTGGGCTGATGGTGTCATACTCAGTCCCCCCAGCACCCGTAGGGTGGGTGATGTTCTCAATTCATAGAGGAGAAAAATGGAGGTTCCAGGATTCAGGAGCTTCCCAGGATTGCTGAGCTTGTAAGTGAGCTCTGACCTGCAAGCCTGCGCCCTTCCCGGTGCTGTGATGGTCCTCAGAGAAAGATTTCACTGCAGTTCCCAGAGCTTCAGCATGTTATCCCCGTCGGCAAAGGAATTAATCAGTAACAGCAAAATTTTAGGCCTTGGTTGGGTAGATGGGCCTTTGAGGAGGGGAGTCCTCTGAGACTGCACATGTTCAGGTTGTCCACTCTGGTTAGAAGCTGTTGCCAGTGTCCAGACGCATTCATTTATTCAGCCTAATTCATTGTTGCTAGATTTATCTGTGTCCCACGTGCTGTCACTTGGGGTCATTCCTGCCGGCCAGTGTCAACATGTGTTGAGGGAACGCGTGAGCAGTGCCCTGCCCCTGGGTCCCCACGCTTGCAAAGGTCAGTCATTGCTGATGCTCTCGAGCCTCTGTCACTGCAGCCAGCATTGCAGCGCCGATTGCACACCCCAGTGCCCACCGAGAAGGGATATACTGGGCACGTCGGGAGCCCTCCCCTTCCTCTGCTCCTTCCAGGAGCTGAACTTCCAAAATGTGCATTTGGCCTGTCCTGTCCAGGCCAAGTGGCAGGAGTTCAGAGTTGCTTAACACATTGACTGCCACACTAGAAAAAATATTTTTTCCTTGGGGCCATGGTGTTTTATTATGAAAATAGAATAAAAACTTTGAAAACAGAAAGATCCTTTCTAATTTAAGGAAAAATTTGTTATTTTTTACTGTTTTTTGTGCATGAGTTATATGCAACTTGAAAAGTAATTTTCACGGCTCTCAAGGTGAGGAGATACGTGAGTTACATATGCTTCGTATGGCCCCGGGCTCAAAACTAGCATGAGTTAAATACAACTCACATGGCAGTTAATGTGCTAGTGTTAACTCAGTAGGAGAATGTTCTTAGTGCTCATTCATCCGAGGACACTCGCCCAGTGCCTATGATGTGCCAGCCTTGTGCCAGGCATTGGAGATACAGGCCCAAGGAGGTACAGTCTTGCCGCTCACATAGACCTCATAGTGAGGTCCGGAGGGACAGAAATTGGGCCATGGCGGGATGGTGTGCTGGAAGGGGAGCAGGGAGAGGCCAGAGCACCAGAAAAGCAGAGAAGTGTTTATCAGCAGGAGGCACAGGGGCCTGCCTCTGCCACCCGACCCTGTCACTGGCCCCAGCCTGCGGGGGGCCCCACCGCCTTCTTGGGGTTGCCCCTGTCCCAGTGCAGAGCCCCCACTCCCAGGCAGACACCTGTGCCACTGAGCAGGAGGGAGCCTTTGCAAAGCACACACGAATGGGCCCAAAAGCTGGCTGAAATCAGCAGCACGCGCACTGCTAAGGGGAGGTTTATCTCAACTATTCGGGATTCTCCATCTAATCCCGACAGGCATCCAGGAAAGGAAACCCCACACACCACTTTGGCCGGCGCGGCCAGAGTTGGAGAATTCTCAGCATGGAGGGGTTTCTCGCTGTCCAGCCCCGTCCACCCACGCCTTTTCTCACTGCTTCACCCCAGGCCCCTAGCGAAGCCCCTCCCTTGAGCGAAGGCCTCCCGTCACCCGCCACTCCCAAGACTGCGTGTCTTATTCTCTTATTCCCACCCACGGCTTTAACTTTCTGGAAGATTCAGCTCAGCAGTGCTCGGCCGAGGACGGCCCCTGTTACAGACAAAGGCCCCACAGCCCCAGAGGTCAGCCAGTGCCGCAAGTCCCCTGGCTCCCCCGCGCCACGGGGAGCAAACCCAGGGCCTCTGCTGGACTCCCAGCCCTGCTCTGGGCACATCATCACTTTGCTAGGAAAAAAGTCTTGTCCTTTTCCCTCTTGTCTTTTATGCTTTTTGATTTTTATGTTTGCAAAAGCTGATCACCTTCCTGCCCTTCTGCTCCGAGGGGGAGCTCTGGTAAAGGGTGAGCGATGGGATTAGCTGCCATTACTGTGCGGCTGATTCGTAACCAGGTCCATCTTTACAGCCGCCTTTGTAGGCGCAATTTTGTAACCTAATTTCCCTACCAAAACAGCAGTGTTTACTTAGTAGAAATCTGCTTTTTGTCAACTGAAAACAGTGATGTCTTTATTACGGCTCTGCGTAGGGGGCGACAGCTGAAAGCCAGTGCTCAGCTGGGTCTGCTGGAGGGTCCGGGGCTGTGATGAGAACGGGTTAGCGGAGGGTCCCATGGATGGGATGTGTGTACAGACGTGTGTCTGTCCCAGAGCAGGCCGGTCAGACGGGCCGGGGCCGGCCAGGAGGGAGCCTGGGCCACAGATAGAAGTTGCGGCCAAGAGGGCACAGTGGGCGGTCAGGGAGGCGACCGCTGAGCCTCAGACACTTCCAGAGGCCACTCCGCTTCCCACCCCAGAATCTCCGTGCCCTCGGCCAACTTCTACCCAACCGGAGGCTTGCTTCCACCCAGCCATGCTTTTTAAAAAATTTGGTCTTGTTAAGTATTGAAGACATGCAAAAGAATAACAAAAGCATGAGTAAGATATCCAGGTAATTATGACACACATAACCCTCATCCCCTACCCAGCCTAAAGACTGGGGACGTGCCAACACCTTCGAGGTCCCAGGCGCTCCCCTGTCTCCCGCCCGCGTCCTCCCCACTGCTCCATTCTCTGGGATTTGGAGGCTGTCATCCCGGCCATCCGTGGCAGTTTTACCTTATGTCAGACCCCCCAGCGCACGGCTTAGTTCTGCGCTGTTCTGCTCTATAGCAGTGCAGTCACTAAGATGCCTTCGGGAACTTGCTTTCACACGCCGCCTCGTGTTCCGGAGAGCCACCCATTGATGTGGGGGCCCCTAATTCATTTGTTCTCACTGCTCTGACGCAGTCTGTGTTGGCCGGCGTTTGGGATGTGTTTTTGCTAATTTGAACATTACTGCCAGAACACTCTCGTATCGTCCTCTGGGCTCCATGTACGGTGGGTTCTTTGAAGTCAATGTGTGTCTGGAACGGAGCGGCTGAGTCGGGGGTAGTCACCTTTTAACCCTCCTAGACATTGTGAGACTTCGCTGGGTGGTTTTTGCCAACGCGTACTCCCCCCAGCAGAGTTTGAGAGCTTGGCTTGCTCCTCATCCTTGTCACCAAGGTGATGTCCTCAACATTCTAATTTTTGCCAAAATGGCACCTCCCTGTGATTCTAATTTTATATCTCCCTTATTGCTCATGAAGCCAAGTGTTCTTGCGTAGGTTTATTGGCCATTGTTTCCCCAGATGCCTGTTCAGCTATTTTGCCGTTTTTCTACGGGGTTGCATTTTCCCCATTGATTTGAAATAAGCAGTTTGCACACTGAGGCTACTCATTCTGTAGTTAGTGCTGTGAGTTGCGTAGCCTCCCCCAGCTTGTGCCTGGCCTCTTCACCCTCCTGATGGCAAGTTTGGATGAAGATAAGTTCCTATTGTAAAGCAAGTCCAGTAGGTTACTGACATTTCCCTCCCATGTTCTCCTCCCAACCGGGTGTCTGGCCAGACCTTCCGCCTTTGGAATGTGGTGGCTATTGTCCCGTGTTCACCTGTTCTCCTATCTCAGAACACTGGGCCAGTACTGCTCACCGCCTCCTTTCCATTCTCTTGGAACAGTCTGGGCCCAGCTCAGATGCTGCCTCCTGCAGGAAGGTTGCACAGATTGCACCAGCAGAGTGGATAAATTCTTTTCCTCCTGCCCCTCTCCCTACTTCCGCACCTCGTTTACTGTTTGCAGACAACAGTCAGTGTACACTCTCCCTCTGTGATCACGTAGGTCCCTGCATAGTGATTTGGCCAAGGCACCTATGGGAACTATGGGGTTGGGGACCCGTGATTTCCTGAGCTTGTGGCTGGGCCCGGGGCACCCCAGGCAGCAGTAGTACCCTGATATCCTTCCGTCACAATGACCTAACGGGCGCTCATGAGCTCTGCTGAGATCTGTGCACGTGTGGGGTCAGGGTAGACCCTGGGAATGTCAGGGTCCACCAGGCACACCTCTGGTGCAGCACTTGTGAGTCAGGTTTGCAGCCACCTGCCCCCAGAGTGTGTGTGAGGTCCTGGCAGAGTCTTCCCCAGACCCCCAGCTCCCCACCCGGTGCCGTCAGAGGCCCGTGCTCGGTGAACATCGGCTAGTGGAGGGAATGATGCATGGACACAGGCACAAATCAATGAATGGCTGGACGCCATGGGCCCAGCTCCTGTTTCCAGAGCCCCCACATGGACAGGCAGCCACCCAGACACACAGGGACGTGCAGACTGACACAGGAAATGGACTGGGCTCCAGTTTGGGAGAGGGAAGTTCTCCAGTGTTTTCTAAAAGAATTTGCTGCACACCTCTTTAAGAGTGCGAACTCCCTTAGTATGTTTTGGAAAGGCTTTGACTTCTGGAACTTTTTAAATGCATGTATGGGAAACATGGTACACGAGCTTGCCAATGTACAGTTTTGCATACAAAACAAACCAAAAAACCAACAAACAAAGCCCTTGGAGGGGAGATTGAATTCCATGCAGAGGAGCTTTCCAGAGCTCTGTTGCTATTCGTTGGCAAAGTCTAGGGTGGCAGGCGCTGGCCTTGCTCTTCAGGAGGCCCTGGGAGAGCAGATGCGCCCGCCCTGCCCACCCTGCCCTGGCATTACGAAATCCCAGTTTTGGGAGGAAGAGATGCAAGGGCAGGCTTTGGGGACTTTGGTTCCCTTTCTAGCAGGTCAGTGTCCCCAGAGAGCGCCCACCAGGTGTTTCTGAGAGAGTGGGTACCTGGCCCGGAGCAGCTCAGCAGGAGCAGAAGGGCCCCGATATCCCCACTTCTGAGCTCTGTTGCCCCCACCCGGTGGCCCTGTGATCCTGGTGGGTGGCAGGCATCGTGGCCCAAAGGCAGGGTGGTGCACCTAGGCCAGCAGTCCCTGAGGCAGGCGGAGTTGGCGTGTTGGGGCTGTGTGCCGGGGTGGATTCCGCTATGGGAGTCAGTCACTGTGTAATCCAGGCTGCGGGTGGGAATGCACGTTCCAGAGTGGGTGAACGTGGGGGTGGCCCAGACACTCTCCTCTGCCGAGAGCACCCCAGCCTGGAGAGGGTTCCCGTCGCTGCCAGCCTGCTGCAGGGAGCACCTCCTAGGACTGGGTTATTCCAGCGGGACCAAAGTAGGCCTGCTAAGAGTTTGCAGTCTCAGGACGGTGATGGCTCCAGGCCAGTGTGATCTGCCTTCCACGCCGTGTTAGTTGCCCAGGGCTGCGGTGACAGTTACCACAAACTCCGTGGCTTCAGACAACAGAAGCTTATTCTCACAGTTCTGGGAGTCGGAAATCCAAAGTCAGCATCACTGGGCTGAAATCAAGGCATCGGTGGGGCCATGCTCCCTCGGAGGCCCCAGGGGAAACTCTGTCCCCGCCTCCCCCAGCTCCTGGCACTGCCAGGATTCCTCTGCTCATGGCTGCGTCACCGTAATCTCTGCCTCCTTGTCACATAGCCTTCTCTTCCTCTGTGTCGAATCTCCCTCTGCTTCCTTGAAAGGACCTGTGATGCATGCAGGGCCCACCCCGATAACCCATACTCTCCTCATCTCCAAGTCCTCCCTTAGTTACATCTGCTCAGTCCCTTTTCCCACATAGGGCCACATTCACAGGTTCTGGAGATGAAGAGGGGAGCCCATCTCTGGGAGCCATCATCAGCCTCCCACGCCTGCCTTCCCTCTGCCCCGCAGGATGGATTTGTAAGAT
>RJWJ010007984.1:0-55097 GCA_004363605.1 Indri indri | reverse complement strand
TTGCTGCTTCATCTTGCACTTCTATGTTCTGGAGATGGCTTCTTTCTTTAACCCTCATGAACCAACCTCTGCTAGCTTCAAACTTTCTTCTGCAGCTTCTTCACCTCCCTCAGACTTCACAGAATTGAATAGAGTTAGGATCCTACTCTAGACTTTGGCTTAAGGGAATGTTGTGGCTGGTTTGATCTTCTGCCTAGATTCCTAAAACTTTCTCGTTATCAGCAACAAGGATGTTTTGCCTTCTTAGCATTTGTGCGTTCACTGGAGTGGTGCTTTTCATTTCCTTCAAGAACTTTTCTTTTGCCGTTCACAACTTGGCTGTTTGGCGTGAGAGGCCTATCTTTTGGGCTATCTTGATTTTTGACATCTCTTCTTACTAAGCTTGATCATTTCTAGCTTTTGATTGAAAGTGAGAGACATGAGACTCTTCCATTTACTTGAATACTTAGGGGCCATTGTAGGGTTATTAATTTGCCTAATTTCAAAATTTTTGTGTCTTAGGGAATAGGGAACCCTGAGAATTAGAAAAGAGACAGGGGAACATCTGGTTGGTAGAGCAGTCAGAATACACATGGCATTATCTATTAAGTTCTCTCTCTTATATGGATGTGGTTTGTGGTACCCCCAAACTATTACAATAGTAACATCAAAGATCACCGATGATAGATCACCATAACAGATATAATATATAATGAAAAATCTTGAAATATTGTGAGATTTTCCAAAATGTGACATGAAGACATGAAGTGAACACATGCTGTTGGGAAAATGGCACTGATAAACTTGCTCGAAGTGGGGTTGCCAGAAACATTAAATATGTAAAAAATGCAATATCTGCTAAACTCAATAAAATGAAGTGCAATAAAATGAAGTATGCCTGTACAAGAATTCATTTTTATAAGAACATAAAACAAACTAGTTCAAATGTTCATTGATACAGATTTAAAAAGATATATTCACATAAGTGGTATTTAACACAGCAGTAGAAATAAAAAAAGTTCAGTTATACATGGAAAAAACTTCATCTGCAACATGGATGAATCTTAGTAACAATGAATGCTAAGTAGAAAAAGCAGAAAGCCATATGTTGCTTATGGTATACACATAATAACCCAATATTCGTAACAATGCTCACCTTCATTAATTAGGAAGAGCAGTGCTTTAAGGAAAGAGTATAGAGGTATATATAAGTTATTGGAAATGTTCTTCTCCTGGAATGGGCAATTGGTACATTGGTGTATATTATATTAAACATAATATAAGCAAATCAACTGGTAATAGACTGGAAGAAAATATTTTCAACATGTCTAACAAATGGTAAATATCCACATTATAATAAGGAAATGCATGAAAGTTTCATGTTTTAAATATCCATGAATATTATTATCAGAGGCTGAGTTTTAATAATTTGTATACATTGTCTGTTACATTTACACACTTCTGGTATCACTTTGATGAAACTCTTTTTAAGTGATGCAAATTTAAATGCCAATATCACAGGTAATATGTAATGAGTTTATGAGAGAATATTAAAAGACAACTCAATAGAAAAGAGGGGCAAGGCTTTAAGATGCTGTTTACGGAAGAAGTCACGCCTCTCCAGGAAACCTACAAAAATATGCTCAACCCACTAGTAAACGGGGAAGTGTGATTTTACAAAAAAATAACAAGAAGTTGTTTTTCACTCATTATTGAAGAAATGTCATAAAGTTGTTTATATGTAGTATTTGGAGGTCGAAAGGAAATGGACGCTTACATGTTCTACAGCGGGAGTGACTCAGAGGGATGTGATGATGGAGAAGAACATTTTCCTCTAGAGTATCCTTCAAAAGCACATGCACTTGTTTACATAAGTACACCCAAATAATGTTAACTACATCCTTTTTTTTCTGATAGTGAAACACCAGAAATAATTTAAGGTCCATGAAAATAAGTCATTTATTTAAACTTGTATAATAGTACATGCATTTATTATAAATCATGGTGCGGCACTTAAAAATCATGATCTGACAGGATGCAACACATAACTACGTTATGTGCTGATACAGAACGATCTCTTAGACATATTTTAAGTAAAAAAGCACACAAGTTAATGAACAGTTTGTATAGCACAATCTTACGTGTGTTAAAAATGTGTGTAATAAAGATTTACATATGCCCACTCATATTTACAAATATATAGAAAAATTATTTGTATGGTTGCATATTATATTATTACCAGTGGTTATCTCTGGGGTGAGGGAATGGAAAAGGCACATTCCAAAGTTTCTGTCCTGTTTCAATTCTTTTATTGCAATAAAATAGGCATGTATGACTGTATAGCTGGCTGCATTACGTGCTGTGTGACTTTTCCCAAGGTAGGTTGCATTAATAAGCAGGCTCCATGCAGTATCAGCAGAAGCAGTGGGTATTTATGACAGCTGACCCAGCAATTAGGCTTGAATGTCCCTGGGTGGAAAACACTGTCAACTAGGTCAAAATACAAGGTGAAGCCTGACTCCTATTTGCAGACTCTAAGTCAAAAGAAAAGATGGAAACAGTTTACTGGAACTCCAGTTACAGCCTGAGCAATTTCTCCCAGTAATGGATAAAGGAAAAAATTGTTAAAGACATGTTTGCTGATGCCATAGGAACATTTGTATGATTATTCAAAGGATAATTTTTGATTGACGCACTTATTAAATGAAATAATGTAGTATGGTTCATTCTGGATTATGTGAACTGCAGATCATATCCGGGAGAATATCTTAATGAAATTTATTTCAATGTATTTACTTTTTTTAATTTTACAGTTTATAAAATAAAAATTAAAATATGTATTGTAGAATCTAGAATATGTAATTACAAAATATTTTTAAATTATAGACTCTGGACTATATAAAATATGCTTAAATGATCTATAAAATATAATTGAGATATTTTACAGTTTTCATAAAATAAAAATGTATTTTATTTGATGAAATGCTAAGGAGACAAACTGAAAATGTTTTCATTTTAAAATATTAATCATGCACCATAACATGCTTATTTTTCAGGTTAAACTTTTTCCGAGATGTTCCTGACTTCAGAGTGTTAGCTTGTGGTGGAGATGGAACCGTGGGCTGGATTTTGGATTGCATAGGTAATGCAAACACATGTTTAATGTGGCTGGGGTGAGAGTGATTACATTAAATTGTGTTTTATCTAGCCTATCTATCTATATATTTATTGCTAGCATCAATATCTTTAGAAGCAACAATGTAGTTGGACATCTGGCAGGTGCATACTATTTACTGGTTTTATTTATCCTTCCAGAGTTCAAAATTTTAACAGACATGATAGTTTAAAACTATCTAGAAATTCTGTTTAATCCATTTCTCATAGTTTTACTAAATCTTCAGAGTCGTCTTCAAATCAGGCTCTAGGATGTCTGGCTTTTGCCCCAGGCAGGGAGCCAAGGGGGTCTTAGCATTTGTGATAAAATCTGTGCCAAATAGATGTGCTTACTTTATTTAAACATGCAGTCTCAAAACTTTACCCTCTGTGTGCATTCATGTCCTTTTATCAATCAGCACCATCATCATTGCTAATTTTTATTTATCATATTCTATTTGATAATCTTGTGCTTTTTGCCTAAATTATCATGTTTATTCCTTGCAACTCTGTGAAATAATCTGTTAATAATCCAAGTTCAAAGATAGGGGAAGTAAGGCTTGGAAATGGTAAATAACTAGAACAAAGTCTTCTTACTATGAAGTGGCAGAGCTTGGATTAGAACCCACACTTTAATCTTACTCTATATTGCCTCACTAGTTAAATTTAAAGAGCTTGATTTTTATAAGCAAACAAAACAGATACATGATTGAGGATAAAAGATAAGTATGCAGCACTAGAAAAACTTGATAAATTCATAAGAACTACTGATTACTGGTTAGAAAAACAGATCATGAATTGGCCTTTATGAGGAGATAAATCCCAAACAAGTATTTACTTTTTTAGGTCTCATATCATTTACCGCATTGACCAATTTTTTGTTAAAAACAGTCTCTTTCACAAAAGGAATTGATTCAAAATAAGTTTTGCTCTTTCTGTATACATTGAAATGAACTTCTGTTTATTTAATGCAGATGAGAATATTCTACATTTTCATACACTAAAAAATATTTAAATTAAAAATGAATATATGTTGTCAGCCACACTTTTGAAAAGCATCTAGCAAGTTTAATCTACTAATATTTAATAAAAAAGAAATAGTGAATATTCTGATCTTGGCCTTCCAATAAAAGATGTAAACAGTATTTATATGCTCTATCTAAGAAGAAAACCAGAATTCAAGAATTGCAGAAGTCAATGACTTAGTTGAAAAATGTCTGAGGACTTTAGAGTGAAAATACTAGGAATTTTTAGATTATTTTAGCTTTCAAAATTTAAATGTTGGCTATTTAATTGTGCATATCACTAAATTATCTAGCCCCTCAAGCCTTACACACATACACACAGTGACTTTGAGTGGCTGAGGAGGGAAAAAAGAAATTCAAGAAAAGAGAGCGATATATGTTTTTGAGATTAATTCAAGGCATATGATGATTTAAACAAAAGCATATGGAATGTCAGTGGCAGAGATCTTTACTGCTCTGAACCCAAAGCACTATGTGATGTAAAGATTAATCTCATAGAAAACCTGCTGATCTCGGTGTAATCCAGCTGTTAACGTGTCCCGTTTGCTCTGACACAAAGCAGCACCATGGGTGGGAACAATTCAAGGACATTGTTAGCAATCTATTCACTTTTAGGTTCAATTGTTTTCAAATATTTTATTCCTTCAAGTAAAATATACCTAGAGTTGATGTTGCAAAAGGACTTTATATATGAAGCTACTCATCCACCCTACTCACATGTCTGTAAGTGTGTTCCTATGCTGCATATACCTGCCTCCCCGAGGATTGTGATGGAGATAACTAAAACATACCACCATCTTTATCTGAGTTAATATATTTAGAAAGCTTTCCTGTTGCATCAATTTTGAAAATCCCTGCCACTTCATGAATAATACAGTATTTTTGTTTTATCAATTGCTATAAATGCATACAAATTAACCATAATTCATAATTGTATATAAAATAAATTTTGTTCTGTTTATAAGTACCTAGTAGAATTCCTTCATTTAATGCCAGGATGCCTTTTTATGTAATGTTGTTCATCTGAGTTCAAAATTTTATATTATTTTAATTTTTTGATTCTGCAGAAAAGGCCAATGTAGTCAATCATCCTCCAGTCGCAATTCTGCCTCTTGGGACCGGCAATGATCTAGCAAGATGCCTGCGATGGGGAGGAGGTAAAACAGCTACAACAACAAAAGCAGAAATGCAGCACACAACACCCCTTCCAAAAACACAGCCTTGTATTTCTTTACTGGGTGACAACTACCATATGATTGTAGCAAACATAGTTGATATCAGATATATATAATTTTGAACTATAGTCAAACAGTGGACAAAGGGACTATGGGTGTTGGGCTTTAATCTGATACTAATTATATACTTGGACTTGGGAAAGACAAGTTTCCAACCATCTCTGGTTTTTGGTTTTCTTGCTTAGAAAATGAGGTAAACATGGATGAACTCTAAGATAATGTTCATATTTTTAATTTATGGCTGTGTGATAAAATCACAAACAGAAAAAAAGTAAAATACTTAATTTTTCAGACCTACTCCATGCTAGCTGGTGTGTTTTGCACTTCACATTCAGAAGTGAGAATAGAAAAACAAAAGGACCTTAAATTCTAGTAGCACATAAAGCCATGTGCAAACTGTGAGACTCTCTACTAACAAGTAAACAAACAGATGACCAGTTTAAGGAAAGGCCTCACTGAGAACATGGCATAGAGAGAAACCTAATTGCTGGATAATGACACAGCCATATAAAACTCGTGGTGAACTTCATAGGCAGAGCCAGAGAGAACATTAAGTTCAAAGGCCCAGAGGTGGCAAGATGCTTGACATATTCAAGAAACTGAAAATGGAATAATGTAGATGGACCAGGGCAAGTAAAGGGAGAATATTTCAAGATGAGTTCTTAAAATATTTTAAAGAGTCCTAATAGGCTATAATAGGCTATACTTATCTGAAGGTCACTGAACACCACAAATTTTGGTAAAGAAGCACAAATTGAATGCTAAATATTTTTAACATCTAAACTCACTTAGAGAAGTTTGAAAAGTGTCTACTTAGTGTGGATCAGAGCCCTTGGGGAGCTTGTTAAAAATACAGTGGCCTGACCCCACCCAAAATATGCTGAATGGAAATCTCTGGGGGTTGCACCTGAGTAGATGATTTTCTTTTTAAACGAACTCCCTAAATATCTTTGATTTACAACAAAGTTGGAGAACAATTCCATAAATGTCTGGCCAACTAGCTCTAAGCTGTGTACATATTGGACTAACAGCATTGGAGACTAAGTTAAAAACTTAGTTTATAATCTATTCAGGATGATCATTAAGGATATACTTTAATAAGAGCACTTTTGTAGGTTGAGCTAAAGATATAACCATTGCTTATAAGATGCTTATATTTGCCAGTGCTCACATATGTACCTTGATTAGAAAGAAGACAAATATATATGCCTTCTTGATACACTCTTCTGGTATATATATATATTTTCTATGTGAAAATGAATAATTACATTTTTTGCTTCTAAATTAGCAAATGGCTAACATCTCAAATTTGATCAAGAACTCTATTTTTGGCCGGGCGCGGTGGCTCACGCCTGTAATCCTAGCACTCTGGGAGGCCGAGGCGGGCGGATCGTTCTGAGCTCAGGAGTTCGAGACCAGACTGAGCAAGAGCGAGACCCCGTCTCTACCAAAAAAATAGAAAGAAAATTAATTGGACAGCTAAAAACATATATAGAAAAAATTAGCCGGGCATGGTGGCGCATGCCTGTAGTCCCAGCTACTCGGGAGGCTGAGACAGTAGGATTGCTTGAGCCCAGGAGTTTGAGGTTGCTGTGAGCTAGGCTGACGCCACGGCACTCGCCCCAGGCAAGAGAGTGAGACTCTGTCTCAAAAAAAAAAAAAAAAAAAAAAAAAAAAGAGTTATACCTAAATATTTCATTTTTGGGGAGCTGTTGTATTGTTTTTAAATTTCAGCTTCCAGTTGTTCATTGCTTGAATATAGAAATACAATTTATTTTTATGTGTTATCCTTGTATCCTACACCTTCACGAACTTACTTACTGGTCCTGTAAGTTTTTTGTAGATTACCTGGGATTTTCTATATAGAAAATTATGTCATGTGTGAACAGGGGATGTTTTTATTTCTTCCCTTCCAGTCTTGCCTTTTATTTCTTTCCATTGCTGTATTGCACTGGCTAAGATTTCTAGAACATAAGATTGGTGAAAGTGGACATCCGTGCCTTGTTTTCAACCTTAGGGAGAAAGCATACAATTTCTCTCTCTCTCTCTCACACAGATATGCATATGCATATACTTACATAAATGTATCTTTGTGTGTATACATACGCACACATATACATATTAAAATGAAGGCAAAAGGATACTTTCAGATATTCCTGAGAGAATATATTACCAGGAGACCTGTACTACAAGAAATTCTAGAAGTTTTAAAATATAATATATTAAATGCAATGACAAAGAAAGTTATAGCTTGGGGGGGAGGAAGAAATCAAAGAAGAGATGATATCTCAGTATACTCTCAAGGAATAATTAAGAAGAATCAAGAGTTAATCAGAAAGGAGGGAGGGTTGCAGAAGATAGGAAAAAAGAAAGTAAGACAATCCAGAGAGAGGAAATGGTATGAACAAAGGAACAAAAGTCAAATTTGGACTTTAACCCACAGACAAAGGAGTCACTAAAGAGTTTTAAATGGGACAGTGTATGGTCAAAATTGTGGATGGCTGCTCGTATAAGTGCCAGAGGTATTTTTAAGTGGAGATACAGACATTTGTTTGTAGTTCGGGGCTGGAATGTGCAAAGCCAGAAGATAGTGACTGACGAGAGTAAATTGGAATAAATCTTTAAAAGGGACTAAAGATCTTTATGAGAATAAAATGTGAGTATAGTGTGTGAATGAGGGAGCATATAAGGGTATGATGATAGTAGGATGATGGTGATTAGAGTTTATACATACAATTTTAGTGTGTTCATATACTTTTACAAGTTCCTTTTTTAACTCTAGATTAAGATGCTCTAAGTGAAATACTAATAAATAAAGAACTATGGTGCAGGGACTTTGTGATAATACCTTTGATATAGATTCTATACCTTACCTTCATCTGTGTTTCTAATGGTGTTTGTGCCAAGAAAGGAGGCTGTCCCACCAACATTTCAAAAAGAATAACACCAACACTCCACCAGTCACATAACTGTGTGTATCCTGAAATAAGATATCAAAGTTAGTTATTCATAAGTACTTAAAAAGTGCTGAGAATACAATCAAAATTAACATTAAATTTCCAATTTACATATAAAATTAATACTTTTATTATAAATCTAAAAAATAAGGCATACTCTAGTATAAGTATTGGGTGGTCTAAAGGCCTATTATTTATGAAACAAATGCTTTACCTGTTCGTAGCAACACTTCAGGTGCAATATAATTGGGAGTCCCAACCAAAGAATGTGCTAGACATCGCTGGTGCTGGCGTGCAGCTCTCCGCTCTAGGGGCTTCAGTCTATCTCCACATCGACAGTTTGAGGGATCACCCCATTCATTACTGAAATCCATGCTATCTTGCCGTGGGTGGTCACCTGTACAGTAAAAATAAATAAATAAATAAAAGCAATAAGGACAAGAGTAAACCTAGTCTGTTTAATCTTTTGACATCATGGTTTAGGATTAACAACATTCTCCCTAGTTGTGTAACAACCTAAGACACAACGTATGCCAAGTTGCCTGCTTTCTGAGATATCAATAGGTAAGTTTTACACTAAATACAATTAGCCTAAGATTCAGTAATTTATTCAATGTTAAATGATAACAATGTAAGTCATAAGTAGATTAAGAATTTGTTATTCAGACCATTCCCCATTACTACTCTAGACAAATTTTCAAATAAATTAGATGAGTGTTTCATTATTTCAATAAATGCTAATGTCACATAAGACAAAGTTCTTTTCTCAGGCAGCTCACATTCTAGTACAGAAAGAAACATAACGACTACATATATAAGAAACACAGCGATGTATCCTACACAGAAAATCAACACAGATGATGAGACAAATGTGACTGGACAGCTACATTATACCGAATGGCTGGGGGAGACTGATTGAGAAGGTGACATTTGCTAAGATGTAAAAAATCAAGAGGGACTCAACCATTTGAAAATCAGGGCAAGGCATTCCATACAGAAACATCAACAGAGTGAGGACCAGTGCAGCTGATAAAGGGGAGAATGGTAGGAAATGGAGCATGAGCCAATGCACCTGGGTTTTGCAAACAGAAATGGTTTGCCTTTTACTCCAAGTATAGTGAAATGATACTGGAGCGTTTAAAGCAAGAGGATGACAAGATCTGATTTATTCTTACAATAAAAAGAAAACTCTGGCTGATGTATGGAGAACAGATTATAGGGAGGACAAGAGTGAAAAAAGAGACCAGTTAAGAGGCCATTATAGGTAATCTGGGACTAGGATTCAGTAGAGCTGGAGAGAAGTGAATAGATTCAGGATATATTTTAGAGGTGGAGTAAACAGGACTTATTGATGAATTAGACATGAGGGCATGGGATAAAAAGAATCAGAATAGGCTGGGCGCGGTGGCTCACGCCTGTAATCCTAGCACTCTGGGAGGCCGAGGCGGGTGGATTGTTTGAGCTCAGGAGTTCGAGACCAGCCTGAGCAAGAGCGAGACCCCGTCTCTACCAAAAACAGAAAGAAATTAATTGGACAGCTAAAAATATACATAGAAAAAATTAGCCGGGCATGGTGGCACCTGCCTGTAGTCCCAGCTACTCGGGAGGCTGAGGCAGTAGGATTGCTTGAGCCCGGGAGTTTGAGGTTGCTATGAGCTAGGCTGACACCACGGCACTCTAGCCTGGGCAACAGACTGAGACTCTGTCTCAAAAAAAAAAAAAAAAAAAAAAAAAGAATAACTAGGTGGGTGGTGGTAGCACAAAGTACTAAGATGAGGCAGGCTGGAAGGGAGCAGACATAGGGGTGGTAATAAAGAGCTCTTTATTGGCAATAGTAAGCCTGAAAGGCCTATTTGAAATCCATGGGAAGATATTCAGGAAGCAGTTCAACATAGAAATTAGGAATTTCAGGAAGACCATTTTTAGAAAGAGAGATTTGGAAGTCACTGACATATAGATGGTATTTAAAGGCATGATGGGATGAAGTCACCTAGAGAATTATATCTAAAATTAACCTAACTGTAACAATCATATGGGATATTTGATTAAAATATGATTTCTATCCTCCAATGAAGATTTTTAATAAAAAGACTGGAATAGAGCCTAGGGATCATATTTTTAAGAAAAGCCCCAAGCAATAATTCAGGTGAATCTGGGGAAACACTAAATTCCATTATGTCAAACATTAAAGTAGGTTCAGATGTCTCAATTCTATCCATTTAATGTCGATTTACTTATGTTCACAGAAGCACAGGAGGCTAATAATACTTACCTCAGAGAATTGTTATGAGCATTAAATTAGAATATACTGTATGTAAAGCACCTAGTACATAGTAAGTATTCAACAAATGTTAGATCAACTTACACTTCCATTAGCGCTTGAAGGAATCTTGGTGAGGCAGTGTGGTGTAGTAGAAATAACATGGGCCCTGTAATCAGACAAACCTGGGTTCAAAGCCTAGCCCTTACACTTAATTTCTGTCTGACCTTGGGCAAGTTACTTCATTTAACTAGGCCTCACTTTCTTCATCCTGTCTCACAATGTCATTGTGAGGATTACATGGAATCATGTACATAAAGTGTTTAGGGTTAAATAAGTTGTGTAATAGTCACACAACGGAATCCTAAATAGGAGTGAAAATATTACATGCGATAACATGGAGGAACCTCAAACATATAAAGCAAGTCAACACAGAAGAATACATATAGAATGATTACATTTAAATATAGGTTCAAGAGTAGGCAAAATGAAATAATGTATTGTTCAGGGATATATACATATGTAGCAGAAGTATAGAGAAAAGTGAAAAACTGATTGCAAAGTTCTGAAATAATGGCTATCTCTGTGGAGGAGAGAAAGGGAAGTGACTGTTTAGGGGCTTCTAAAGTACTGAAAATCTAGTTCTGAAACTGAATGGTGGATATGGGGCTTCATTTAAAAATTATTTTAAAAACACTGACATATTTCAAAGGGAAACGGTTTCACTCAAAAATGTTAAAGATATTTAGAAGTTATCAAATCTACCATATTCTTTCATTTTATAAGTCTAAATACCTAAAGGATTCAATCATGTTTATGCAACACAGTCAAGACCTGACCCAGGTCTTCTGGCTCCCATCCAGTGATGATCCATCTCATATTTTACTGCATTACTAAATCACATTATTATGAACAAACTAAATTTTATGAGTTTACTTACCACTTTGATAGTACTTAGAATCATGTGTCCATCTGAAGCCAGTGCAGAGGCCAAAGTCAGTCAATTTAATATGACCATCACGATCAATCAAAATGTTATCAGGTTTAATATCTCTATGAATAAAACCCATTTTATGAACACTTTCGACTGCACAGGTAAGTTCTGCTATGTAGAATCGTGCCAAGTTTTCTGGAAAGATGCCCATTCTAATTAACAGGCTCATCATATCACCCCCAGGAATGTAATCCATTACAAAGTATAAATTGTCCTTATCTTGGAATGAATAATATAGACGAACTACCCATTCATTGTCAGCTTCAGCCAGGATATCTCTTTCAGCTTTAACATGAGCGACTTGATTTCGAAGCAGAACATCTTTCTTTCGAAGAGTTTTTGTTGCATACAAAGCCTTAGTATCTACTTTTCTTGCTAGACAGACTTCACCAAATGCTCCTATTCCTAGTGTCTTTATCTTCACAAACATAGACTTGTCCATTTTAGCCCTTTTAAGACGGATATAATTAGACTCTTTTTGGCAAAGCATCTTTCTCATTTGATCCTGGGCATCTTGAGATAATCCAACCTAGGCAAATAAACTAGATGTTAAATGAGGAATTATCTTCTTCAATATTGAATATTAAGAAATAGCTTAGAAAAAATTCAGGCATATGTTCAAAGGTTAAATGCATAAAGTTTTTAAAAAAGCATGTTAGAAATCTAGAATATATTTCAGAGAAAATTAAAGATCAAAAGTGTGGCTTAGGAGATAGTTAACAAAATATACAACGTGAGTATATGTGCAAATTTAGCTGTGGAGAGCAAAAAGAGGACACCAATAGCTTTCTACTCTTCTCTAATTCACTCAAAAAAATGTTCCTAATGTATAAGCATCTGTTAACATGCATCTTCATCTATCTCTCCATGCATATTCACCACAAATTATATGATTTAATTGCCTTCATCATATACTTCTCTTTGTGGAATGCCTAGGCCTCAAATATTCTTCCCATTTTATCCTTTATGAAAAAAAAAAAAAAAAACAACTTTCACTCCAGGCTCATTCTAAAAAACTTACGTATTAAGAATAAGAAAAGAATGCTTTCTCTAACCCACGAACCCTTTTTCCATTCTCAATAAATGTACAATAGTCATTAATAGTCAGTCTTTCCTTTTGTCTTTCTCAGGGCATTAGAGTAAAGGTGAGACTCACAGCCAACCACTAAAACAAAATGCAAAGGATTTCTCCTACTTTATTTAAAAGGAACAACATGCTTGGTTACAAAGTATCTTTTAGGTATTTTGGAATATTTTAAATAATAGTGTAACTTATGAAGATATCAAAAACATAAAAACCAAAACCAGCTTCTAAGTAGACATGGAATACCTGTTTTTAGAAGGGAGGAACAGTTTGTTTTGGGTAATTAATAAAGAATTAAAGGGTTTAAATAGAAAGGAATTCCATCGAAAAAGTAAGATCTAATTCTAGAAATGCAAGACTAAAATATAGCAACCTCATGCTTCTGTTAGGATGCACATTTACATGCAAAATCTTTTAAGAAGAATGGCATGCCAGACTTAGTATAGAACTGTTTCTCTTAAAATCTTACTTGCCTACACAGTAATGGAGGCTACAGAAGTCAGCAAAGCTTCCAACACCATAAAAGTTTAAATCAGCTATTAGTGAAAGTGAAGAGGAAAAAGGAAAAATAAACTAAGAAAATACATACAGACAGACTTTAGTAAGAAATCCTAAGAACTAAAATACGGATAAGTCATAGAGATTATCATGACATTTCTCATCTAATAAAATTCAATTTATAGTAGGAATAATACTATTATAAAATCAGTTTGGAGAAATCATTTTAAAAGAATGGCTCTCTCAATTAGGTAAAGAAGTTTAAGCACAAATTTAAGCCTCTTGGATTCTGAGTGACAGATGTAAGATTAGAAGTCAAATCTTTGAATTCTAAGTATATAATAAAAATGATGATGATGATGATAGTGTTCCCATATTGTCTAGTAGAGCGATCTATGTATAATCACAACAGAGATTAAAGTGAATGTTTACTTATTAATATTTTCATCTCCTTTTTAATATTTTGACTTAATAATTTCAGCACATTTTTCTCCAGTACATTATAAAAATGAAATTAGAAGGGAGAAAGAACTAAAGGGAGAACTCTGACACTTTCTAATAAGACCTATGTGATAAACCTATAAACTCAAAAACTTACAAGTAAAAAGAAATGTTTCATAAATGTACCAAGAGATGGGAGCCAGATATTCCTACCTTATTCTTAAATGTTATAAGTTAATGTGTAAAGCCTAGGAAACAACCCTTGCTCCAATTTCCATATAAAGGGATTATGTATACATAAACTATATACTGTAAATTATATTTTTCTTAATTTAGATAAGTTTATTATATGAAATTCTGAGTAAATCTTGAAATACTAAAGTATTTAGTATTTTTACTGACTTTTAAATTCTGTAATTGATAATATATTTAGCTATAAGAAAAATACTAGAACACAATATTTTAAAACAAACAGAAAGCAAACAGATAATAAGTATAAAAATGGACATTTTAAAAGGTTTTACCCGCATCATTTCATTCTCTAACTGTTTTTTACGATGTAGACGTTGTTGATGAGATTTGAGTACATTTTCTACGTGTTGCTCCATAAAGAATTTAAATGCCTGAGGAGAATAACTTTGAATACGAGATTCTCTTCGATCTTCATCTTTCTTGTGTTTCCTAACGGTGATAGGTGAAGTTGTAATCTGTTTCTTTTCTTTATCCCCACTATCAACATTTTCATAACTCTTTTCACCCTCATCTTCCTTGGGCAAGCTAGGCTGATCCTCTTTGCTAAATTTATTGATTGATTCATATGGAGGAACAGATGGGTTTTGGTGTAGCAGGTGTTTTGGATAAGGTGGTGGTGGACCTTGATAGTTTGGAGCTTCAGCAACAGGTGGCATAACAGTCATATTTGAAGTGGTACCCTCAGAAAAAGGACTGGGTTGAACAGTTTGAGTTGGTTGTGGTATCCAAGAAGGGTGTGTAGGTGCTAAAGCAGTCTGCAGCTCCGGTTTTAATACACGCATGCTTTTCACAGGCTGTTGAATAGGAGCTGGTGTAATTGCAGTGACTGTTGTAGCTGAAGGCTGAGAATTAGCAGAGTGGCTTGCTCTATTTCCTAATGGGTTATTAAAGGAATTTGACCTCACTGGTATGTTAGGTTGCCATGTAGGGATTTCATGCCCACCACTCGGGGATGACTGGGCTGGAGCAGAAGATGACTGAGGCCAATTTGTTTGCAGTCCAGGTGCATTAATGTTATACAGTTCCATGTTATGACTATTTCTGTTTGGCACCATCATAGACTGAGGAATATTTCCATTTGTATATGATGAAGGAGCAGCAGATCCCCCTGTTTGTAGAGCAGATGGGCTTTGTCCATTAGTTGGGGCCAGAGGATATGGAGGGGGTGGCTGCCGATTCACAGTGCCAGCAGGAACAACATTTTGGTGTATCATAAACTCAGTCTGACCACTACCATTCTGAATTCCAGGTCTCCCTGGTGGAAAGTTAAACTTGCTAGAACTCTGCATGATGATTGGTTGTCTGCCAACAGGAACAGAACTTATGCCTCTCTGTCCCTGATTAGGGGGATTCATGGGGGAAGTGTTAAGAGGTGGTGGAGGATAGCCCTCCTGCCATGCCCCAGGTGGAACAGGAGAGATTCGGGAGATTACATATTCCATGTTCCCAGAATAGCGCTTTGTTTGAGAGTTTGGTTCCCATGAGGGGGGAGGTGGAGTTGTACCTCTTGGAGGGGGAGTTTGGCCTCTTGGCGGTGGTGGAGGAGTGACACTCCTTACTTGAGGTGGTGGTGGTGGGTTTACTCTTTGTCCGTTGCTAGGGTGAGCTTGAGCAAATGCTGTTATACCAGATCCAGACAAAGGTCTTCCCACATCTGTCTGCGAGTTGGGACTTTCAGAATGATAGGCCACGCTTTCTCCTAGTGGTGGGCCATGTCTCTGAGGAACTAAGGATTCTTTAGAACCTTTCCAGCTTTGTTTGCGGTTAACTGATTGTTGCACACTCCCTATTATCATAAAAGGGAAAAAAAAAACATGTTTTTAACCTCTTATTTTTGAAAAATTTAGCCTGGAATTGACACTACTAAATGATGCTCAATTCTCTTTCAAGAATTATAAAAATAGGAGTAAGTTCGAGAGATCTATATACAAAATGGTGACTACAGTTAATAATGATGTATTATACTCTTGAAAACTGTTGAGATTTTCAGTGTTCTAACCACAAAAAAATGATGTGAGTTAATGCATATGTTAATTAGTTCAATTTAGCCAAAAAAAAAAAAAAAAAGAATTATAAAAATAAAATTTCAGTAAGTGGTTTCATTCTACCTTTTAAAATTTTATTTAGGCCAGGCATGGTGGCTCACGCCTGTAATCCTAGCACTCTGGGAGGCTGAGGCGGGAGGATTGCTCGAGGTCAGGAGTTCGAGACCAGCCTGAGCAAGAGTGAGACCCTGTGTCTACAAAAATAGAAAAAATTAGCAAGTCAACTAAAAATAGAAATAAAAAATTAGCCAGGCGTGGTGGCTCGTGCCTATAGTCCCAGCTACTCGGGACACTGAGGCAGGAGGATCCCTTGATCCCAGGAGTCTGAGGTTGCTGTGAGCTAGGCTGACGCCATGGCACTCACCCTAGCCTGGGCAACAAAAGCGAGACTCTGTTTCCAAAAAAAAAAAAAATTTTTTTATTTATTTTTGACTAGGTAATATACTCATGGCTCAAAATTCACAAAGTACAAAATGATGCCCACCTCTGTCCTTTAGCCCTGCGGTCTCCAACCTTTTTGGTACCAACGGCCGGTTTCATGGAAGACAATTTTTCCATGGACTAGGGATGAGGGGTGTGGGGTGTCATGGGTGGGGGAGGGGTGTGGTGTAGAGCTCAAGTGGCAATGCACAGCTATTTCCTAACAGGCCATGGACTGGTAATGGGCCACACGCAGCCCTAGGGTTAGGGACCGCAGCTTAGCCAATCAGTTTCCTTCTTTGAAGGTAACCAGTATCATAATTTAGGGATATACAAGATAGTAGTATACTTCCTATATATACTGTGCCTTCCTGTTTTCATTTTAAGAAATGAAGATTCCATATCACTTTTGAAAAAAGTGTTTCCTCATTTGAAAAAAATGTTATCATGGTTTTTCACTGTACGGATGTACACCGATTTATTTAATCAGTTCCTCTACTGATGGACATTTGGGGTGTTTCCAGTCTTTTGCTTTATACACAAAAAAATGCAGCAATGAAAAATGCAGATATAATTTGTGCAGACATAATTTCACATATATGCATGTGTATCTGTAGATAAATTGTTAGAGACGGCATTATTGAGCCAAAGGGCATGTCCATTTATAATTTTTACAGATACAACTACTAATTTTCAATATATTTTAATATGGCTTTTAAAACAGAAAAAGACAGTAGGTGATAATTAGCTGAACAATAATAAGGTATAGATTTTATAGCTTTGAGTCAAAATCGTAAGTGAAAAAAAAGATTTTATAGTATCTGTCTTTAATGGAATTTCCAAATAAATGAAACAAGAAAATATACAATACAAAAAAATGAAGTATTTAAAATAGAATAGTCTTGCCAGTTAGAAAAAATATAGGATACATTTAAAAAATATATAAAGTACACTGGTATAAAAAAGACAATATATATAAATATACATTCCAGAAGGATTAAAGATCTCATTATTAAAGATGAAACCATATAAGCAAGAAAAAAAAGTGAACACTGAGTAATACTGGGGTACCTCTTGGGAATGTCTTCCCAAGCATGACAAAGGTAGAGATCTAAATACATAATATCACCATTAAAAACAAAACAAAACAAATAAGAAACATTCATAAATTTGAAACATCAACATCATCCTGGGCAAAAATATATTTAATAACACATATGAGAAAAAATTGGTAAATGTTCAGACTGTACAGTTTAACACTCCCTTTCTTCTAGGTTGAGCAGCATTTGGGGTCTGTAACTTCAGGGAAAATCATGATTCTGGGCAACCCATAGAAGTCCTCTGGCCACCAGGCTCAGTCTCATGAGCCAGCTGAGGCTAAACACACCATGTCATTCACCCTGCTTTTAGCGTGTAAGGCCATCCCTGCTGTGCTGCGCCTCCCCTGGAGCTCTTCATGTTCTCTCACTTCCCAAACTTTCCACTACCCTCTCTGGACCAGCTCTGCTCCACAGCCAGCAAATGCTCCTACGTCTAACCTCTCCTCCAAGCTTTCCTGCCACCTCCTTAAAGCTGATTTTCTTCTGCTGATATTATTTCCTTTTCAGCCCTTTGAAATTAAGGTTTTCTTTAAAAATAAACTGGGCCGAAAGATGGGGTTCTACCATTTATGCTTTCAGGTCCTTATTAGTCCTCTCAAAAATTAGTGAGCATTTTTGAAGCTCATGCCATCTGGAGGCCACACTCAGTCCTACCTGCTCCTACCTGCCCTTTCTCATTCACCCATAACTTTGGCATTTGGTCTCCTCCTGAGCCCTGCCATCATCCTGTGACCTCAACATCTACATGGATGAACAATCCATTGCCCTCAGCTCTCAGCTTCTTGACCTCCCCTTCTCCACTCCTCTTCACATATCACTCTGAAGATCGTATTTCAAATTTTGATTATCACTCATATCTGCCCTTCCTTCAGAAGGGCAGAAGTTAAGGTTTATACTCTCAAACCACAACTTCCTCTCCCTTTTCTTGTTTATTCCTATTGCAAAAGTTCATCAACCTCATCAAGATCTCCAAGAATAATCCCCAATTCATCAGTCCTCCTCTTTCTCTATGACACGCTTTGTCCAATTTAAATCCATGCTCTATCATCTTGCATCGTTAAAAGGGAAAATAAATAAATAAATAAATCCATGCTCCATCACTTCTTTCTTCCCTCCGTATTCCTTTTCTTCTCCCCTCCTTTCTATCCATTCACTGAATATTTATTGAGCGTCCACTATATGCCAGGTACTGCTCTAAGCAATCCAAGCACCTTGGTCAACAAGAAAACATCCCCGGCCCCATGTGACCTACATTCTTGGGGAAGGAGCCAGGAAATAAGGAAGTAAATAAATAAATAAAGTAACTTCAGAGCGTGATGATTGCTATATGAATGAAACATAAATGGTGTCAAAAGATAGACAGTAACAGGAGGATAAAAGGTGATGAGATTCAGTGGTCAGAAAAGGCTCCTCTGAGGAGATGACATATGAGGCTAAGGCTGGTTAAAGGTCCTGAGGTGGGAACTTGTTATTTTCTAAGAACAAAAAGAAACGTAGTAAGGCTAGAGAGCAGTAAACGAAGAGTGGTACTAGATGGGATCTGACAGGTAGCGAGGCCACAGATAGGAGTTTGGACAGACTGAGAAGCCAATGAAGGCAGAGAAGGTGTATGCTCTATTAAGGATTTAAATTACCCTTTCAGGAATATTATCTGTCTTATTTTGTACTTATTTACTAAAACTCTGGTCATGGGTAATTCCAGCTATCTATTTTTTTTTTTTTAAAGGCTGTAAGAAAAGATGATGTAATGGGCAGA
The DNA here is from genome assembly GCA_004363605.1 of Indri indri. Lineage (NCBI taxonomy): Eukaryota > Metazoa > Chordata > Mammalia > Primates > Indriidae > Indri > Indri indri. The sequence continues at coordinate 35,898 of RJWJ010007984.1, read as the reverse complement.
TTGATTGTACTATAAATTCATGATCAACATCCTCAAATGGCCTCAGCACCACCAGTAAATTTCTTTCTTTGGTTACCATGATTGTCAGTCCTCAGTCCTCTTAAAGTGTCTACCCTGTTTCTCACTCATCACTGTTAGCAAATGACTCAATTTACTACTTCAGAGAAAACAGAAGACATCAGAAAGTAATTCCTTTGCTTAGTGCTACAGCTCATGCCTACAATCCCAGCTACTACAGAGGCTGAGGCGAGAGGACCACTTGAGCCCAGAAGTTTGAGGCTACAGTAAGCTATGATGGCACCACTGCACTCCAGCCTGGGCCACAGAGTGAGACCCTGTCTCTAAAAAAAAAAATGAAAGAAACTCCCTTCGTCATCTTATCTACATAACCTAGGCCTGTTTGCTGCTGTTAGAGAAGATGGGTATTCCTCTTTCTACCTAATGCTAATAAAACCTCATCATATGCTTTGGATCCTATCTCCTCTTGGCTTCTCAGGAACCTTCTCTCTTGAATATTTATTTTTATCCTCTTAACTGTTGTCTCCCAATCATCTTTTAAACATGTTTCTTTCCTTAAAAAAAAGGAAAAAAAAAAGACTCTCCCTCCACTCTAATATGTAGACCTCTACCACAAAGTGTCATCTGGTCTGGTGCTGGTCCTCAAAGTGATACGGCCTTCTATGAGATAAGTATAGAAGCTGAGTGAGAACTGAGAAACCTACAGAAATTTGAGAGAATAATCTTATGTTTGTTAAATCTACTAATGAAATATGTAAACTTATATTTTGTATATCATTTTAAAATTTAATTTTCTAATAATTTATTTTCATTGTATTTTTAAAAATTATTAATTCATGATGAACTGGAAATTTTTTTTAAAAAAATCAAAGATCTTCACCACAATGGTTTGAGAATCACTACCCTTGCTAATGTCCTCACTTTCTCCTCACAGAAAAACTTCTCAAAGAAGTTATACTTGTGTTCTTTACTACTTCACATCCCATTTAGTTCTCAACTCACTCCCATCTGAATTGTGCTCCCATGACAGGACAGAAACAAGTTCCCCCATTTGTCATGATGAATTGTGTCCCCCACCAAATCCTTATGCTGAAGTTCTAACCCCCTAGAGCCACAAAATGTGACTGCATTTTGCAATTAAGGTTAAATGAGGTCACTGGGGTGAGCCCTAATGCAATATGACCTGTGTCCCTGTAAGAGGAAATTTGGACTCTGAGACACAGCCCAGACACGTACACAAGCAAAGGGACAATCATGTGAGGACACAGCCAGAAGGCAGCCATCTAGCAGCCAAAAGACACCTCAGTAGAAACCAGACCTGCCAGTGACTTAATCTGGGAATTCTACCCTCCAGAACTGTGAGAAAATAAATCTTTGTTGTTTAAGCCACCCGTTCTAGTATTTTGTTTTTGGCAATCCTAGGAAACTAATACACCATACACCATGTCACTAAAGCCAACAAGATATTTTCTAGTTCTCATCTTGGTCAATCTCTTTTTTTAGTACTATTTGGCATTTTAACCATTCCCTCCCCTTCTTGAAACATGCTCTTCCCTTGGCTTCTGAGACACCAAAAACCTTGTTGGTTTTCTTCCCTCCTTTTTACCTAATTCTCCTATCTCCTCTGCAGGTTTATCCTCTCCCACCAGCTTTAAATAATAGGCTTGGTTGCAGGCCATCTTATCATTTTTATCTACGTTATCTCCCTTAGGTGACCTATGTCATACACAGGCTCATACATCCATCTCCAGCTCCCTACTTAATATCCCCCTCCACTTGGATAATTCAATGAACTTAACTCAACCTTTTGTCCAAAATTGGACTTACAATCTTTCCCACCAAATCCTGTTCTCTCTTAATATTTCCTTTCTTAATGTAGGGTTTTACCAGCCATCTATTTTTCTAAGCCAAAAACTTAAGAGTCATCTTTCTCCAGCATCAGTCCCCATAAGTAATCAATTCACCAAGTCCTTGTCAATTTTACTGTTCCCATTCCTCTTAATTCATTCACTTTTCTCCACTGCCATCTCCTTAGCCCAGATTACCTTCATTTCCCATGAACTGCTACTGTATCTCCCATCAAGCCTATCCCCATATCCTCCCTTGCTCCTCTACAATCCATTCTCATCCACTGCAGCCATCTTTCTGCAACACAAATCTAATCACGTCACTACCCTACTTGAGACATTTCCATAACTTCCCACTACTCTAAGGATAAAATTAATAAAACAAGTCCTGCATACTCAGGCCCCTATGAACTTCTCCAGTCACATCTCACATCTTGTTTTCAGTGCTCCAGCCACTTTCATTTCTTTGTGGCATCAAAACCTGCCTCAGGAGCCACATATAGGGACACTCTTCCTCACTAAACTCATCCCCATTAACCCCTGTATTTCTTCAGGTATCAGCTCTATTATCAGTTTCTAGGAAGGTTTTCTCTCATCTTCTTGATTAGGTGAAAAAAAACACAGCCTTTATTATATGAGAACACAATACCATGTAACTCTCCCCTCTTCATTCAAACTCGCATAGCTGTTATTCTATATGTATTTGTGTGATTATTTGATCTCCCTTACTAGGATGTAAGCTCCACAAAAGGGCAGGAACTTACCCAGTGCTGAGCAAAGAGCCTGAAACAATCACTGACCAATAAAAATTTACTGAATGAAAAGATGAATAAAGCCCTTTTATAAATCAATTAAAAAATAACAAACACAAGATTAATAAACAATTAAAAAGGCAATTAAAAAATAACCAATAAACGAATATTCAATCTCACTAGTGATTAAAGAAATGTGAATGTAAAACAATTCCACAGCCATTAAATAGACAAAAATGATGATATCCAGGCTTTACAAGTAAAGGTATTCCCGTAGTAAACTGATATGGAGAATACACATTGGTACTACCTTTCTGGACAACAATATCTATGAAAAACCTTCCCTTTTTTTTGAGTCACGGTCTCCCTCCATCACCTGAGCTAGAGTACAGTGACGTCATCATAGCTTGCTGCAGCCTCGAACTCCTGGGCTCAAGCCATCCTCCTGCCTCAGCCTCCTGAGTAGCTGGGACTACATCTGTGTGCCACCACACCTGACTAATTTTTCTATTTTTTGGGGAAATGGGGTCTTGCTCTTGCTCAGGCTGGTGTCGAACTCCTGCCCTCAAGTGATCCTTCCACCTTGGCTTCTAAAAGTGCTAGGATTACAGGGGTGAGCCACTACACCTGGCCAAAAAAAACCTTACATTTTTATAAATCTTCTAAAACTTACTTTTAGGAAATCATTGGGTATGTAAAAGATTTAGCTGTAAGAGTAATTTCTGTGGTGCTGTCTATGAAGGCAAATAAAAAAACGGAAAGAAGGCATGTCCAAAATGGGAGACTAGTTACATAAAGTATGTGATAAATTATTTCAATGTGGCTCTTAAAATTATTTTGTAAAACATTTAATAACAAGGAAAATTATGCAGGGTGTATTAAGTGAATAAATGATCCCGTGTTTTGTTTCAACAAGTATCAAAATGCACTTATATAAACCCATTCAGGTTTCCTACAGGAAAAAACTGGGAAACAAAACATACTAAAATATTGTGGTTATTAACAGCAGTGTTTTCTTCTTATTTATTTGCTTTTGAAATATTCTATGATTCTGTGATTTTCATAATATGAAAAAAAAATTTAAAAGGAAAAAAGAATAGTTTGATGACATTTGCAGGGAAAAACAGATGTATTTCAGTTGCAGCATAACCAATCATGTACTTTTCAACCTAGATTGCTACTTATCAGAATTACCTGTTAACTTTTAAATGTGAGGGCCCCATCCTCAAATTCATTCTGGTATAAGACTATAATGTTATCTTAATTTGAAACTTTCATTTACTGGGATGCTTTTAACAATTTCTAAGAGCAAAGATTCGACATAATTAAGTATTTTAAGATTTTACAGTATAAGAAGAGACTAGAAAAAAATGTTTGATTAATCACCTGGTTTCATGCTGGCATTAATAGGTCTGGCAGCTGCTGTAGCCATCTGTTCCCATCGAGGATCCTGGTAACTCATTTTACTAATGAATTCAATTGCTGCTTCTATACTTCTGTTATTAGTTTTCTGAAGAGCTTGTATAACCATATCCTGATATGAAGTTTAAAAAAAGAAACAAAATTTAAATCTTATAATCAATACTCAGGGAAAGAACCCTGAGTTCTACTAGAGAAATTCATAATTATGAAGAACAGGCCCCAACCATATTATTAATGTCCTGTTTGTAACTACTAAAAACCTATACAATCTCAAATTACTAAAGAAAACAAACCTTCAAATCTTTTAAGTGTTTCTTTAATACTTTGACCTTTATGTAACATATTACTATTTCCTTCTAGGAATAACTTCTTTGGTATGGTACAATCATACAAACATGAGTCTGATCATTTGTCATTCTTAATTTCATCCGTATATAAACAGAGACTATCAGATTGTTAAAAAGGTATCAACCACAATATTAGAAACTACTTTTATCTATATTCAAGTATTTTTATTATGCACTTTTGCCATTGTGTATACTAGTAAAAGAACTATGTAGTTTTGGTTCTCATCCTCTTAGAGTTTTCATTTTCAGAGAATTACATTTACAGGGATGCAAATACAGGACAAATGGCAGAAGAAAATACCTAGACTATATACGATTATGTGATGGAAGACTTTAAGAGGTTAGATAGCATGATGGAAAAAACAAAGGACTTGGAGTCAGACAGATCTGAGTTTGAATTGCAGTAGCTCTACTTTAGAATTGTGTGAACCCTGACAAGTTATTTAACATTTCAGAGCTTCAGTTTCTTCTACTGTAATAAGCTCACACAGTTGACCTCAAGTGATCCTGGATTAAATAAGAAAATATGGAAAGCACTAAGCACAGTGCCTGGAGCTCAAATGTTAGTTGTCCTCTTCAACTCCTTATCCTTTATGTTATATGTAAACATAAATTACACACTATCATGCAGAAAGTATACTGACAAACATTTTTCAAGAGGTAAGCAACTACTTACTTATCATAGAGGATTCAGTATTTCAAATGACATTTTTACATGAGTAATGACTTAGTAAGACTAATGGGTGAACAGGCTACTTATCCTCCTATGTGAAATGACTGGAGATGAACATGAGACCAACCAACAAAAGCTTGTGGTAGAAACTTGTTGCCTACCTAAGGTCCATCTCCCTTTCTCGAAAAAGTTACTGACTTTGTTGGAAGCAGCAAGGGTTTCTGGAAAATTTTTGCTATGCCTGACTTAGGTACTGGTCCTTCCTGCATCCTGTTTCCCAGGCAACAGATATGATACCTGTGCTAGAGCATGTTGCCACCAGGAAGTAAAATTCAAGAGACTTACAAGAGTCATAAGCTCTGACAACTTTAAGAGGCTGAGCCAATGATAGCTGTAGAAATTGAATCACTATCTTCTTTAAGGTATTATTATTTGGATTTTTGTTAAAAGCAACCAAACTCAATCCCTAACTGATACAAAGGTACACTGTAGTCACATTTTATGTCAATCAAACTTTACAAATTTGTAATGAAATACAAAGAAATTAGTAAGTCTCACTTTATGTGCAAATTTTAAATAATACAAACCACTCAAAATTAAAATTCATCATGGAGTGCTAAATTTTAAAGCTGGTTAAGCCAAGTGAAATATATCTGCATTTATGCTAGTATCACATGTCAGTGCCACCTCAGATGGCAAGAAATTGGCACCCACTATCCTTTTCCAGTATTGAGGTAATCATATTCTTGTTAAATACACTGGAATGTCAGCCTGTGATTTTGGTGATTATTATGCTTTTATTTTTTAATATTTATTGCTGTGTTTTAAAATATTTTTTACATCTGTAACAATGTCAAGCAATTGTTCTTAAGTGGGGATGTTAGTGCAGTGTGAAAAAGAGCACCCTCAAATTGGTAACCTTAGAATATAATTTTATAATAAGAAAACATTATGTTCACATTATGCTTTTGTTTTTCTTGCTTATAAACAAAAATACACTCCGGTGATTGCATATGGATGTGCTCCAAGAATGCATTTAAAATTTACTTCTGTGAGGAAATTAATCTTAAAATATTTGAGCTTTTAATTTTACAGAGTCACCAGAAACAAATTCAAGAAAATAAACTGCCTTGAACTTGGTGTAGTTAAAAGGAATAGGTGAGGGTTTATGAAATGATAAAAAGAATGAAGTGAAAACTAGATAAGAATTTTGAAATACCAAGTTAGGGTTTTGAACAATATAAATTCTACACTATAATGGGAAGCTACCAGAATGATTCAGGGAGATAGTAGAAGTAGATTGCCATATTCTTTATATCACCAATGGTATAAATAATACTTCACTATTTGGATAAATGAGGAATGATAGATGTCTACTTTCAGTAACCTTTAATGTTATTAATGTCATAAAAGTGACAATTTTGAAATGTATGATTATAATAAAGCTGACATATCTTTGTAACGCAAAGCACTTATTGTTATAATTGCCAATAGATAAAGAATAGGACATTAATCAATGCCTTAGATTTCTTAAAAATCTAAGAAAGAACTTTTGAGTTCCTTAAAGGTATGGGCCATGTCTGTATCACTCACTATTCTGACTGACGGGTTCACACATAGTAAAAGCTCCATAAATACATATCTATTAGGTGACTTATCTGACATATAACATTACCACCTCAAGGCCTTTACAGCTGTGTGATTTTATAATTCTCTTTCCTTAGCAATATATAAAAGGAAAGAATAAAATCAATGATTCTCTTTATTTTTTGCCTATTGGCTAAGGGATTAGGAGGAAGTGCTCTGGAGAATCTTTATTCAAGCCATTTCCTAAACTTCTACCTACCAACCAGAAAAACATCATCCCAGATTCTTTCCTCCTCCTCCTTTCTCTATTTTCTGGTGTAAATCCAATATTTTTAGAGCACTTAAGTATAAAAATGTTAGGAAATAGTAATCAAATAGGTAAATAGAAAAGACTAACTTTTTTCCTCCTAGTTTAGTTGTAAATCTCCCTTTTCAAATCCTTTACTACAATGCACACTTAGGTTCTCATTTTTAAAATTAAATAGAGATCTGGAAATGTGGTCACCAAAATATTAAAAACAGTAAAAGAATTTTAAGGGTAGTTATTTTTGTATAGTAGAGATAAAGGCAATTTTCAGTTTCTTCCTTATACTTTTTAATTTTTAACAGAGAATAGGTAATTTTTTATAATGAGAAAAAAGTTACTATAATTTCTAAAAATGTAATTAACTCTTAGTTATTCACATTTATATTTTACATTCTCCATAGCCAGTATTTTTCCAAAATTATTTCTACTACCTGAAATATTTATGTGCTGACACAGTATATTATCGTAAGAAACAAATTCTATTAACCTAAACAAAATATGATTTAAATATATATGCTATGAAAAAATTTCAAAATGAGTTCTGAAGGTAAATATTAAAGACTTGGCATAGTTAGCATATACTGAAATTTCCTTAGTTTTTGTGAACTTAAGATTTGGGCCTAAGTATATAACTGCTTAATCAACCCATGACTATAGTTCTTTCTCCCTACTATAAACTTAAACTTCATGTCCTTGGAGCTGTCTCCTCCCCAACAGCCACTTAACTCACCAAGCTCATATTTCACACAAACAGACATCCTTCCCCTACCCTCACCTGTGGCTTTCTTCAACTGCACTTCGACTCTGACTTCATGACCTGGCCTTTTAAATTCCAGAAACTCCAGAATTTAGTGATAGGTATCACAGAAGAAACTAAAGAAATAACAATTATTTTGTTATAATAATTAATGGAATTGTAAACACAACATTCTTTGGTGACAATACATAATGTATATACACAGTTAAATTCTCTCAAAGGAAACACTTCAGCATAAGTTCACCTAAAAAATGTTATGTAGTATAAGGTAAGAAGAACCCTTTCTCCCATCTTTAAAAGTTCTTACCTCATCAAATCCAGCAGCTTGCAAGTCTTGAAGCATTTGTGGATTAACTTCTGAAGTACTCCGGGAGGAAGAACTTGTTTCATTTGCAAATGGTAGTAGAGAGTTTCGAATTTCCTGCAAGGCTTTATGATGCGTCCCAAACTTGGGTGGATTTCTGACTTGTCGAGGATCTTCAGTTGACATTTTACTCATGTTATGCTCAGCCTTAGCAGCATCAGATGGTTTGGATAAATTCCTAAGGGATTCCCGAATTTCTTGCAACATTTGCCGGCTACTGCCAGTGTAGTTACTGGCAGGAAAGGTCTTAGGCCTCATTTGTCTATATCCTTCTGGCTTTTCACTCCTCTTCATGAAAACATCTATATATTTAACCCACACAAAGGACTTCTTTAAACTACTTGATAGATTCAGAGTTTCTGTTGAGCAAAAGTGAAAAAGATCCTTCGAGGAAGTGTCCAGGAATGTTAAAATTCTTTGCAATCTAAATAATTAACCCTATAAAAGAAAAAAATAAAAGCTATAAAATGATTAATAAAGCAGTACCATGTATTAAAGGAAAACCCCCACTGATAATAGGAGCTGAGAGATTCAGGCTATAGTTCTGACTCCATTAAGGATTACTGCAGGATCAGGACAAGTTACTTATTTTCCTAGTCTATAAAATGGATTTATCTTGGCTGGGCAGACTGGCTCATACCTGTAATCCTAGCACTCTGGGAGGGCAAGGTGGGTGGATAGTTTGAGTTCAGGAGTTCGAGACCAGCCTGAGCAAGAGCAAGACCCCCATCTCTACTAAAAATAGAAAGAAATTAGCTGGACAACTAAAAAACATACAGAAAAAATCAGCCAGGTGTGGTGGTGCATGCCTGTAGTCCCAGCTACTCCGGAGGCTGAGGCAGAAGGATGGCTTGAGCCCAGGAGTTTGAGGTTGCTGTGAGCTAGGCTGATGCCACGACACTCTAGCCCGGGCAACAGAGTGAGACTCTGTCTCAAAAAAAAAAAAAAAAAAAAAAAATGGATTTACCTCAAGTGGTTATGATGACAAAAGAATAAAGAGTGCTTTAGTAAGCATATAAAGCATACACAAACGCAAGCAGTTACTAAGTGAACAATACAACAGGCAACCTCCAGTTATTAACTCCACCTCGTGGCTCCAATTAATTTTAAAAGATTTTACAAATTAGACTTCAATAAAAGATTTCTTTAGAAGAAAGAGTACTGTTGCTTTAAAAAGGTTTTTAAACCACTATTCCAGAAGACCCCTTTATGCTTCAAAAACAGATGCTTGGGTCTGTTTCCCAAGCTGTGAACTGGGCTTCTAGAGACAGTAAGCGTATCAACAGTGGACTAGGGAAAGGCTCTCTCCGGTCAACTTGTCTTATTCCTCCCTTAATGCAAGAATGTCTTCTACAACACACTGGGAGGATAGTCACCTGAAGGTTTAAATGGGAATTTAAATGTTCCCCACCAATACAGAAATCACTAACTCAAGGAAGTCATTCCATTTGTAACCTGTAAGAAGTGTTAGAAATGTTTTCTTCATGTGGAGCTTCATGAAATCTCGCTCAGTGCCTGGTGAAAGCCTGGTATGGGCCAGTGTTAGACAATTTTGCCGACCTTCTTATCTAGCCAAGCTAATACTTCTGGAAGGTAGGCCTGCTATCTCTACTTTGTAGATAGAGAAACTGAAGTTCAGAGAGTTTGGGTAAATAGTGTATAAGCGGTACTGCTGGGGTCGAAACATTGCCAATTACTGGGAGCCTATTTCTAATCACATTAAATATAATTACCACTCATGTTACATAAAGATATCTACGGATATATTAATAGATATATAAATATTGCCTTCTTGTCATTTAAATCTCAGCCCTGTGTTACCTCCTCAAAGAGCCTTTCCCTGGTCACTTAATTATCCTTTTCTTGATAGTCCATATCGCTATCTAAAATATCTCATTTACTTGTTAATTGTCGATTTCCCTCACTGAAATAAACACTCCATGAAAGGAGAGGACCTTGTTTGTCTTGTAACCACTGTCTGTCTACCACCTATAACAAGACCTGGCACACAGTGGGTGCTTAATAAACAAACATATACGTTGAATAAATGAAATAAACATGTGCCTCCTAAATATCCCTGGTTACTTTAACCCTTCCCTAACTCTAGTCATGCTCTTCTGGATACACTCTGTCAAAATCCTACAAGTGCTAGAAGAGCACAGCACTTATAATGGAAATACAACAACAAAAAATGTGACTCAAGCATTTGTTCTGTTAATTATTAGCAATATGTACTTGTATATTTCTCTGAAACTGACTCCTGATGCATAAAATGGTTGGAGTTATATCTACCTCAGGATGGAACACAGATTAAAAGGCACAATGCAATACAACTAAAGGAATATATACACAACTGTGTGAAGATATAGGATTTTTTTGCAACATCATTTATAACAGCAAAAGATGACATCAGTTCAGATGCTCATCAATGGAGGATTGTTCAAGTAATTCATAGTACATTTATATAATATGTGACTAAGTTAAAAAGAATGATGTGGTTCTATCTGTATGTACAGACAAGAACAGATGCCCCATAATGTATTCTTAAGCAAAAAAAGCAAGTTTCAAAATACTATGTAAAAAATAAACCCATTTTCTATTCTAAAATTAGATCATGCTGTGCTGCTCTGTAAATATGCTAAAAATCACTGAATTGTACACTTTATTAATTTTATTTATTTATTTATTCATTCATTCATTCGGCATGGGGGGAGAGTTTTCCTGCTAGACAAATTCTAAAAGAGCTGTAACATTCAAATTATACACTTTAAATGGATAAACTTTATGGTATATAAATTACATCTTAACAGCTGTTTAAAATAAACTTATTTTTTATGTTTGAGTTTATTTTTATAGAAATTAATTATATATACACACACATATATTTGCAGCAGGCCTAAGACAGGACACAACCTGTAGCAACCACTAGAGGTAGTTTCCTATGACTTACCTCATTAAACAGGTATTCTTGTGGTACAACTGCAAAACTAGCTATGAATCAACCACACTCTACTTTGACAAGCAGCCCACATTTCTCTATTTTGTTAAAAAAAAAAAAATGAACTTTGTCATCTGAAAATTACACATATTCTGTCTACAGCATAACCCAATCTATTTATAATTATTTCATGAATGCAATTAGAACGACATACCTTGTGCTTTTATGAAGGAAGCTGGTCCCTAACGATGAGCATTTTCTTTTCTAAGGATTCCCAAAATATTAATTTAATAGCTTACTAATGAATTTTTCTAGGCTTAATATTTAGCTCACCAGTCTAAAGTTTGCAGAAGTCACCTCTGGCCCTTTCTGAAAGTGAACATATTTTCTATATCCTGTCTTCTAAAACCTACCCATCTCTCCACAATCAAGGATTAATAATACCAGCTGTGCAGTCTAACATATTAGTTCTTTCAGTATCTGGGTTGTAATTCATTTAAAGGATCTGGACATTCCTTTAATATCTCACTTATTTTGGGTTTCGGCTCCAAGTTAATCATCATTTTATTTTTATTGTTATCTTACCATTTCCAAGATCATTCTCTTTAATAGAGAAGAAAGAAAAGAAAAGCAGCACAATTTTGCTTCTTCCCTTCAAGATAAAGCATTTGCCTCCATTTTCCTACCACGAGACCTGGTCAATAGCAGCCAGTACAAAAATATGTGTTGAACTTGTAAATGCGGATAACATATTCCAAACTCTTTTTTTTTTTTTTTGAGACACAGTCTCACTCTCTTGCCCAGGCTAGAGTGCTGTGGCGTCAGCCTAGCTCACGGCAACCTCAAACTCCTGGGCTCAAGCCATCCTCCTGCCTCAGCCTCCCGAGTAGCTGGGACTACAGGCATGTGCCACCATGCCCGACTAATTTTTTCTATATATTTTTAGTTGTCCAGCTAATTTCTTTCTATTTTTAGTAGAGATGGGGTCTCACTCTTGCTCAGGCTGGTTTCAAACTCCTGAGCTCAAGCGATCCTCCCGCCTCGGCCTCCCAGAGTGCTAGGATTACAGGCGTGAGCCACCGCGCTCGGCCTCCTTTTCACTCGTTTGTGATTTTTTTCTAGTTATAAAAACATGTATCCTCATTGAAAAATTCAAGCATTTATATAAATATTACATAAATATATAAAGTAGAAGTTCCTCATAATTCATCTCCCTTACCAGGGAAAATCACTGTAGTGGGCTGAAAACTGGCCTCTCAAAAGATATCCACCTCCTAATCCCTGGAACTTATAAATTTTATCTTATTTGGAAAAAGGGACTTTGCAGATGTAATTAAGTTAAGGATCCTGAGATGGAGAGATTATCATGGGTGAGTCCTACATGCAATTACAAGTGTCCTTAGGAGAGGCAGATTTGATTCACACAGAAAAGGGGTGGGGGGGCGTGTGATGATGAAGGCAGACACTGGAGTGATGTGGCCAGAAGCCAGGTAATGCCTGCAGCCAACAGAGGCTGGACGGGGCAAGGAACAGCTTCTCTCCTAGAACCTATGGAGGGAGAGTAGATTTGCCGACACCTTGATTCTAGACTTTGGCCTCCAAAACTGTGAGAGGATAAATTTATGTTGTTTTAAGCCACGAAATTTGTAGTGATTACATAAACCACAAGAAACTAATAATAATCACTATTAATACTTCATATTCTGACATACACTATTAACCAAAATAGGATAATATACAAAATAATGACATCTCATTCTTTTACATAATCACGTGCACTTACAAGAGAATGTAGTGTTGCCCAAATTTATCTTAAATTTTTTTCCCCTAGAGCATTTCATGAGCTTCATGTTCTATGGAATATACTTTAGAAAACGCTGGACCAGAGAGATTCATTCTAGTCCTCTATTTTATAACTCTGTGCTTTGATGATTTAATTCCTAACATTGCTAATATCCGAGTACACAATGGTCACAGAAATGACAGTTCTGGTATATTTGTAACAATGTGTTTTAGCTTTATATAATTGAAAACTTATTTTAAGCTTATCTCTTTCATCTACATGTTGAAATACTTGTGAATAAAATATAAGGTCTGGAATTTATTTCAAAATAATTTGGCTGTATGCTGAAGTGGATGGGGATACAGATGAGACAAAGTGGTCATAAGTTGAAGACTGTTCTAGCTGGGCAATGGGTATGAGGGTTCATTGTACTATTCTTTTTACTTTTGTGTATGCTTGAAATTTTCCAAAATAGAAAGTTAAAAAAGGAAAAGAAATGACTATAGTGCTTTGGATCTTGGAATGGTTCTGCTACAAATTCTTATTCAAATACAACATGCATTTAAAATATACAAGGATTTATTTAATTTAAAGAAACCATTATTTCCATGAAACAGTATCACTTCAACATTAGCTTTTCAGGAGAATTAACAGAAATATTACATTTAAACATTCATTTCAATTGTAAGATGATCTGATCTTCTGATTTCAAAAATGTTGGAATGGACTAATTGCAGTATGTCTTTATCCAATTGCTATTGTTAAATGTATTGTTGCAGAGACCATATTCACACACAGTACTTGCTGCCATTTTCCAGATAGCTCTGGCCAAAGCCCAGTGAGGAGATGTGACATGCTTGAATTCTGGGCTGAGGCAGTTAAAAGCCAGTGTGCTTCATTGACAAGGTAGGTCATTTTATGAAATGGTGGCTTTACAATATGGAGACAATGTGGATTCCTGAGTCACTGGATGGAGAGCCCCTACTGACCACCATTAGACTTTGTGTTTGAGAATGACAGACATTTCTGTTGTGTTAAGCCATTGATATTTTGGGATTTGTTACCACAAAACAGCCTAATAATATTGTGGAAATAGACAAAGGCTGCCCAAATGAGAACAAGCAGAGGCTATTTAATCAGAGATTGCTATAGGAAGGGGAATTAGTCACTGTCACTTGCATTTGGCAGAGATTCAAAGGCAGGCAGGGGAGTAGGAAAGCTTTACACTAAAAAGCAGGGAAGACTTCAGGTATGCTCCAACTATAGGTTGTTGGTGTGACGAACTGGAGGTGGGCTAACTATTATAGAAGAGGGGCATCCTATGTGATTGATTTGGGAAGCAGGTTTGGCTTTCTCTGGTTGGTCCTGATTTAGAAGTAGGCACAAAAATTAGGGAAGCTGATAGTTATAGACCAAGTCCTGACTGTTTGGGCCTACTGCTACAGAGGTCATGGGTCAGAGTTCTAGTTTCATACATGATTTGACTATTGTCCATTTGTATATCCATTCTCTCATTACCCTAATGCAGAAATTGGTACCTAGAAGTGAGGTACTGCTAAGTAAAAACCTATGCAGTACTGGCTTAATGGTCAGGCTGAGGGCTGTGAGGAAACTGATACTAGAGCCTGGAAAAATAGAGAAACATGCTTTACAGTGGCAAAATATTTGGTAAAGCTGTTGCCTATAATAACTTTTCATATGACTGCACCTTTTCATATAATTAACCTCGTATGCCTACTGATCTTGTAGTTGTATGAAAAGGGTTTGGAAAAGAGAATCTTGGAAGCGTGTATTGGCTGCTATTGGCTATCTGGCAAACTATTATAAGTAAATGATGAGTTGAAGAAAGAAGCGGCTGATTTGAAAGTAGAAATAGAAAATAGAGTTCAGAAATTTAGTCTTGAAGGACTGGAAAAGCAGCTTGCACCTAGACTCCATACAGGAAGAGATAGGATTGAAAGACTGAGCACAGATGCCCACTGAAACCTCTTAACTAAAGTACCTCAGTGGCAAAGATCATATTAAGGGTATAGCCTTCCAATTCAAACCTAATAGCCTCAAATAACCAATTGAGAAGAGGAGGAATGGAAGCTCTCAAACCTTTGGATGAGTTAACTAACACATGTGCACTTTGGTTGCCGTTACAGACACATGGAACTGATGGAAACCAAACAGATCAGAAGAGGCTTACTAACTTTGAGAAAACCCTTTTGTTGGAAAAAAATAATTATTTTTAATCACTTCAAGCTCAGATTAAAAAAGCTTTTGTCTACTCAAAATTTAAAACCCTTGGGTTCCCAACTTCTATGAGGAGTAGGCTATTTGAGAAAGATTTGCACCTTCCAAAGGGAATATTCCCCTAACACCCACTTCACATGTGGCCAAGGATCATAATGGAAAAAGAACATGCCAGGAGGTTCTTGGAGGGTCTAAGAGAATAATGGCTAAGGGTTAGGGAGAACAATGGATGAGAGAGTTAATTCTAGATAATTGAATGAAGGTCTAATCAAGGACTCTCCCCTAACTCCAGGGCTGGTAGCTTACACAAGATCTGCCTAGGGAGATTTCAGAATTATTATAGATCAGCAATTGCTGTGTATCTCTGATTCTTCTCCTTTTCTAGTAAGAGTTCTTATTATGGCTCTCCTATCCTTGTTCCATTGGGTATTATGGTGAGTGAGTGAGTGAGAGGGAGAGAGAGAGAAAAAGGAAAGAGGGGAGAAAAAGAGAAACAGCAGAAGGCAGTTTACTTCACAGAATCTCTGGACCAAGAGGAGACATATCTGGACCTGATGGAGAGATTACAGGGCATGTGGACCACAGGAGCTTGGAATCTAGCTTCTACCACTGATTAGGGCCCATTTTGCTAGTAAAAGAATAACATAGTAACATAATGAACATCCTTCCGCAGCAATAGGTATCATGTTTTCTTGATTCTAAGATGCAGTTTTCCTATATTTTAATATTTCTAAAATCAAGAACATCTTAAGATCAAAACTAAAAGAAATTTTCCAGCTCCAAAGCAGAGAAGTTCTGGAGTAGCAGACACTGCACATGCCTAACTTAACCATAAATAAAAAGTGAAATCTCCTTGTCAGCTCAATTGTATTATTTTCATTGGCAGCACCACATGATCCTCAAAATGTTTTGAAAAGATTCCACTGTGATATAGTATTGTGTACTCCAACTGTCATTCAGTAGTCAATGCAATTAAAGACAAATAATTGCCAAATTTAAGTGAGATCACAGAATTTTCAAAGGTAAAATAGACTCAAAGTACATGAAACATCTGTCAAAACTTTTGGAGTTATTAATGCCTTCAGAAGAAGCTGTTTAATTTCCAACAATAAGTAACTCAAGGAAAAAAAACAAAACTAAGCACAGGAAGAAAAACCTCAGTATTCGTCAATATGCCTTAAAATTACACAATCATAAAGACAACAAAGAGGTTGAAGATAATTAGCTAGGGTTATGAAAAGCAGCATGTCATCATGATGTTAACTTCTGAAAGCCCAGAGTAATTCAGAAGAAGCCTGGATTCTGAACGTAAATAAAGCTGGGACTCGACCTTTATTGTAACAGATGAAAATAGTATACAATTGAATGGATAAATATATGCTACTAATGATTAATAAAAACTATGTTTCTTTTCTTCCCCCTGAAAAACTGCTACTAAATAGACGGTTTGTCTTAGATTTAGTGGTGTTTCAGAATTGAGAAAATGACAGTTCAGCCTCATCCCTTTTAATATTTGCATATTGAATTTCATCATGTAGCTATAATTTATGTATCCCCAACTGGTGGACATTTAGGTTGTTTCCTACTCTTATTAATAGTTACCTGTTGTTTCCCACTTTTGTTTATTTATTTATTTTCCTGCTGAGGAAGCATCCCATTCTTTTGCTATTATAAAATAAGATTGCAAACATTGATAACATCAATTATATTGGTACTATTCTAGTTCTGAGGATGGGTGGTGGATTCATGGATGTTCACTGTATTATACTTAATAGAACATGTACATAGCATATTCCTTGTACATATCAAAATTAGTTAATAAAAATATGCTACAACAAAAATTCTTGTACACATATTGCTGAACATTTTCCTTAAGATAAATTCCCAGAAATGGAATTGCTGAACTGAAGAAAATGCATATTTAAAATTCTGATACTTATTGTCAGAATGCCTTCCAGAAAGGTATACTAATTTACAATCCCTTCAACAAGGTATGGTCAACACTGGCATTATCAAATCTTAATAATCTTTGCTACTATGACATGTGAAAATTCAGATTATTACTAGGCAAAGAGAATTTTTAAAAGAACTCTTGAAAGCAAACAGCTTACCTCTTTTCCTCTTTAACCTGTGTTATGCTGGTGCCAGATTAGTCTTCTTAATGAACAGTTCTGATCATATCACCCCCCTACTCCATAACCTTCAATGACTCCTTTAACCTAGTGGTTAAAGAGCGAGCTCTGGAGTCAAACTGACTGGGTACGAATCCCAGCTCTACCATTCACTAGCTGTGTGACCTCTAGCAAGCTACTTAGCCTCTGTGCCTCAGTTTCTTCATCTTCAAATGTGGGCGATAATAGGTCCTATTTCACAGGATTCCTGTGAGCATTAAATAAGTTTAATCCATGTCAAATGTTTACAACAAATCCCTGACTCAGTAAGTGTTAGTCTCTTCCTATCTCTGACCCACACTCTTTCTACTGTCTTACTCAGACTCTCCCACTATCTTGTTATGTGTACCTATACCCTAACCAAGACAAATGACTTGCTCTCAGTTAACCTACCTTGTGCTTTTCTGCTTTCATGTCCTTACTCATCCTATTTATTCTTTTTGGGAGAACCCTTGCCACATTTCTTCTTATGGAAATTATACCCAATTTTTAAGGCCCCATTCAAATACCTCCTTCAACCAAAGCTGTTAGCTGTTATCTTCCTCTGAACTCCAAATGCACTTTGCACAATTCAAATAAAACTTATGTTTTTGCCCTATTCATGTTCTTGTCTTATTTTTCCTACAAGTTCACAGATTTAAAGAGCATAAAGTGTCTTACTTGGAGGTTTTTTTTTTTTTTTTTTTTAACAGATAAAGAAATAGATCCAGAAAGTAAGTTGATTGGCCTACTAAGGTCATGTAGTCAGCTGGCAGAAATGCTAGGAATGGACTCCTTTAACCTAGTCCAGGCCTCACTTCTTCATACCTACAGCTTGAACTTCCTAAGGGAAGGGATCATGACTCATTCTTTTTTTTTTTTAAATTACAGAGAGGGTCTTGCTCTGTCGACCAGGCTTGAGTACAGTTGCTTGATCATAGCTCACTGTAACCTTAGATTCTGGGGCTCAAGTGATCTTCCTGCCTCAGCCTCCAGAGTAGCTAGGACTGTAGGTGTACACCACCACACCAGGCTAATTTAAAAAAATTTTTTTGTAGAGAAAGGGGTCTTACTATGTTGCCCAGGCTGGTCTCGAAGTCCTGGCCTTAAGTGATAACACCTCACCTCCCAAAGTGCTGTGATTACGCAGGTGTGAACCACTGCACCCAGCTGTCACTCACTTTTTGAAGGGGCACTTAAATTGCTTAGACTGAATAGATACAATCTCCCTTTTCTGGAAAGTTTAGAACCTCATCGAAAATACAAACGTCAGTAAATCCAAACAAATATTGTTGATTAGTTGGTCCAACCTAGGAAAAAACAAGGTACCATCACATAGTAAGATTTCAAAGTATAAATTTGGGTTGAATTAAGTTTATTAAAAAGGTAGCCCAGCTGGGCCTGGTGGTGTATGCCTGTAGTCACTGGGCAAGCTGAGGTGGAAAAATGACTGGAGCCCAGTACAGTCTGGGCAACATAGTAAGACCCTGTCTCTTAAAAAAAAAAAGTGTCCTGTCCCAATGCTTTGACTAGATCAGTTATGAGAATAGCAACAATAATATGTACTGTTTCTTAGCAGCATAGTCTTAGTTGTTTAGATGGCAACATTCAAGAATCTCTGCATACTGACATTTTCTTCCATTCACTTTACAAGAATTAACTGATCAAAAGTGAAAACAATCACTATATTTTTATCTTCATGCTGAAAAATAATTGCCATCTCTACTTGACGAAATGTTATTCGATAACTAAATAATTATTGTGGTGTATAAAAATCCCCTAATATGACAGGGTGTGGTGGCTCATGCCTATAATCCTAACATTCTGGGAGGCTGAGGTGGGAGGATCACTTGAGGTCAGGAGTTGAAGACCAGCCTGAGCAAGAGTGAGACCCTGTCTCTACCAAAAATAGAAAAAATTAGCCAGGCATCCCAGCTACTCCGTGACTCCGCGGCAGGGGGTGGGGGTAGGGGGGAGGCGCTAGGCAGAGGCAGGAGGATCTCTTGAGCTCAGGAGTTTGAGGGTGCAGTGAGCTATGATGATGCCACAGCACTCTAACCAGGGTGACAGAGCAAGACTCTGTTTCCAAAAAAAGAAAAATCCCCTAATATAAACTTACAATGTTCTAAACTTATAACTAAATATAGCTAAATAACTACAGTTAGAACTGTTATATTTATGCAGAATAATATATTTATACAGAATAACAAAGACCAGCAATGAAAACAAAAACAAAAATAAACACCTACAGAATGAAAGCCAGATATCACACATAAAAAATGTAAGTATTTTTTATTTGCTTTTGGAGAGCAGCAAGGCATATTCAATCAATATTCGGGCATAGAAAGAATGTGCCTTTTCCAGCATGGGCCATGATCTAGTTTCTTGCAATAGCAGCTGATCACAGGAACACAATGTTACTTCTTTTACTGCTCAAATTCCTCCACTGCCTTAGGGAATCAACTAGCCCATTTTACCTGTCTGTCAACTTATTTAAAAGAAAGAGATAATCTTAGTTAAAACAATCACCAATGTAAGCACCTTAGCAGAGAACATTCATTCCAATCATAATGTCTTACCTTTTCTTCCTCATGGAGGAAAACGGATAAAAAATTTTAACCTTCAATAAATAAACCATAAAGATCTGACAAGCTTCGTGATCCCAGCATTCAAATCCACTTCCCAAAGTGGAGTGATACAATATTATTTGTGTGCATGAGATTATACTTATTGCTCACTAGACTTATGAATAACTTCTAGACGATGATACATATTTTAAAAAGCCATATTAACACATAAGTCGACAAACACTAAACTTTTCTTTCCTTAGAAAATGACTTTCCAGGAGAAGTCAGAGAATGGGGATATATCAAGTTATCTGAGAGTTATTCTTAGAGCTACAAATTGTTTCAGGTTATAATAAACAATGTCCCCTTACTTGTATTTCCTTCATTTTCTGTAGTTATATATATCCTCCTACTCCATAAAGATCCCTCCATCTCTCCCACCACTTCCAACTATAAACACTAACCTAACATCACAGTGGCCTATACATAGAGATTCCCAGGATTTCTTCAAGGTATACCCAGGGTCAGAGTCCTCTGGGATCCAAAGAACTGTAGCTCTTTCACTGCAATTTTCCTTCAGAATCACCGTTCGCGTTCCTTCCCTCCTAGACACGGCTGACTCGGGTGTATTGGGGGTGGGGTGGGAAGGAGTCAGTCCGCGCGAGGCCGCCAGCAAGACAGGCTCTTCCCAGCCTAACCTGCACCCCCGCCCCCAGGCAGAAAAGCCTTGGGGCTCTTCCTGCAGCACCCGGCGCGGCCAACCCTCGCTTCCCCAGGGAAGGGCTCAGCTCCGGTCAATGCAACCAGCTAAGTCAGGCCCGAACCGGGCCGGCTCTGCCCGCCAGTCCGCAGCAGCCCCTGGACCCCCGCCAGCGGGGATGGGCGTGGGCCCCGGCGGCCACCGCCCCGCCAACTCGGGCTACGGAGGAGAGAGTGAGCCCCACCCGTTACGCCGGCCCCGGACCTACCTGCAGGGGAGAGCAGGGCTTCTGGACAGCGGCCACGGGCCCGAGGACGGGCGCCGAGGCGGCCGGAGCCCGTCTTAGAGACCCCAAGTATCCCTGGTGCGGCAGGGCGGGGAGAGACGCCGGGGGCCTACCGCAGGCCAGCGCTGCCCGTCGCGGGGGTCGCGGGGACCTGGCTCTCCCCTTAGCACCAGGCCACCGCTGCCGCCGCCATTTTGCCTTCCACTCCGTGTCGCCGCCGCACTCCGCTGCAGGTTTCCCGGATGTGGGCATTTCCCGGCGTCGCTTGCGCGGGGGCCAAGGACTGGGGGCTTCTGCCCGCTAGGCCGCGGGTAGCGAGCGCCGCTGTGGCCTCTGGCCTCGCCGGTCACCTGCTGGTCTGAGAGTTCGTGAGCGTCGCCCCACGACGCTCCCGCTGGCCGCTGCCCAGATGACTCCCCCGCGTTCGCGGGGCACGGCTCTCTCCCGCCCAAGCCCACTCGGTTTATTCAGTCTCTCTTTCCCCTTGAGTTCTTTCTCTGGACGGAGAGAGTAGAGAGGACGTATGCGCATTTCAAGGAGCTTCATTCTCAGAAGGAAACGGCAGTGAGTCGCTCTCTGAAACGTCGCCGTGGACATCAGGATTCGAGATTTGTAGGGCTTTGAAATAAAATTTTATTCTTGCTTAGAACTCTTTCCAGGAATAAATCTGTGAGCTTCGAACATCCGTATTTTCTGTGTCAGCCAGATAACATAATCTTGAATCAGGACCGATTGATTCACAGAGTTTAAAGATCTTTGTCAACCAAATCCGAAGAAGAATAGGTCATTATTGCCATAATTGGAATAAGGTGACGGTGTGAGAAGAGGTTTTATTTATGGTTAGGTTTGTAATGGAAAATAAAAACCTCAGGACCCCCCCCCCCCAAAATCCCTTATACCAAAGGGAAGGTCAAGCCTGGAGGCTGAGTCATACAAGACCCCCTTCCAAATGAATAGCTTTTACTAATAACATTACGCATTACAGAAAGGTAAAAGGTCTCTGGCATCTAGGAAGGTCTGCCCCCACAAATCATTCATAAGGAAATTCTTTGCTGGCCTCCCATAAACAAGGACATGCAAATTGTAACTTTAGGTCTGCAGGCTAGGTCTAGCTCCTAAAACTAAAGTATGTTTGATTCCACATTGATAATGTTGATTCCAAGCTTATCTTTCCAGGTGCAGGACAGAGACAAGAGATCAATCATTCCTCCACCAACCCAGAGCCATCTGCATAATTGATTCATCCTTTACTCTATTTTTCTCTTCAAACATTCACCTTATCTTGTATAAAATATAGATTTCCTGGGCACTAACTAAAGCCTCACAAGAATGTAACCATTTGTCTTGCTGCCTACCTACCCCTCTTCCTACATTCCCCCCCCCACCACCACCATTAAAGGAAATGTATAAATACTAAACCTCCTAAAAAGCTCGTCTAATAAAAGTCACAGATACATCTGTGGCTCGTGTGTCCCTCCCTCCCCCCCACCCTGCAGGCACTCTAAAGCTGGCTTTAATAATCCTCCATTGATTGAGATCCTTGCCTAGTCACTCATTTTGGGTTGTCAAGTTGAATGGTAAGTCTGGGATGGGATCATTGGGTTTGTGATGTTTGTAGGTGCCATCCACCCTTTGTAAAGAGTGCCTTTGCCCATTTTGCCTCATATAGTTAGTATTTTAAAATATCTCTTCATAATTTTTCTACTAGAGATTAACTATAAAAATAAAATATTAATATTAAAGACATTTCTCTGATGTTAAATTAATGACTGGCTACTGTATCCAGAAATTCAAATGTGAAAAACTCTGTTAAAAGATTACATCCCAAGACCATTTGGTTGAAAATCTATTTTCCACAAGCAGAAAGGTTGTAAAAGGTAGAGACTATGACTCAAGATATGTCACTAAATAGTCCTGGTCTTACTTTTTTTTTAACTGAATGACTAACCTATGATGTCCTTTTTAGCCCTAAAATTACATGAATTATTTGAATCTAATAGGTTCACAGGCCTGCTTGCCCTGTCCAGAAGCATTATGTATATGGAAGAGCATACTGCCTCAAGAGTCCTGTCACCTGTCACCAACCCATGGAACTTCTTCACTTAAGCACCTCAGTGCTCTGTAAACCTAAAGGAAAATATCTCCACGAACTTTTTTTAAAATTTATTTTATTATTTATGTATTTTAAAAAAGCTTTTTTAGAGATATGGTCTTGCTCTGTTGCCCAAGCTGGAGTGCAATGGCGCAATCATAGCTCACTGTACCTTCAAACTCCTGGGCTCAAGCAATCCTCCTGCCTCAGCCTCCCAAGTAGCTAGGACTACAGGCTAATTTTTAAATATTTTTGTAGAGACAGGGGTCTTGCTATTGCCCAGGCTAGTCTTGAACTCCTGGCCTTAAGCAATCCTCCTGCCTTAGCCTCCCAAAGTGCTTGGATTACAGGTGTGAGCCAGGTGTGAGCCATCTGGCCCTCCAACTATTGTCTTTAGGAAAATTCCTAGATAAATCAAGGATCTCAGTGTGTAGGACTAGAAGCTTTACTCCTGTGAAGCAGAGGGAGAGATGAGCAGGGCTTTAAAGGAGAGAAGGAACTGACAAGATGAAAAGTGGCTGGGACTGTGGGTGGGGATGATGCTGAAAGGCTGGGAAATACTATGGGTGCTGGACTTCTAACAATGGTGATGCCTGCCGTGGCATTTGAAGGTCTTTGTATTATTGTGATGGAAAACCCTTGGTCCACTTTCAGCCTACTTCAGCTCTTCAATGCTTCATGGGAGTGGGGCTTGTTAGTTTCATTTTGTTTTTAGCAATAGATGTAGAGGCTAGATTTCATGCTTGGGTGATTGCTGGGAGGAACAGGGACAGCATACGTGGAAGAAGTATTGACACCGATATGGTCCTGAGATCAGAAGCCCTCCCAGATATTCATACAATCTTAGGGGAAGACTCCAAACTATGTGCAGCGCACACTTAAGTAATAGGGAGTTGTGCTCCACCACCTTGAGGGCAGAGAATCTCAATAAATTATTAGGAATTCTGCAGATTTTTCTCTTCTCCCACATTTATTTATTCAAATTTATTTATATTGGTATGAATTTATGGTTATTTTATACTTTGGGTATTTGGTTGCTCAAATTGTTTTAGCTTTGGCCTTTGGGAGTTGGCTTGTGTTCCTTTGACATACTCCAATTAGTTTGTTTTTTGCTTTTTTTTTTTTAATAACTTCCATTTTCTGGCACTATAATATGCTCCAAGCTATCTTGTATATTTCCTGCCCCCGTCCTGGAATCACCATTTCTCCAAGAAGCCCTGGTTTCTTTTGTTGGAAAATGGTATAAAAGACTAAATCTGGGTGCAAGGTGTGCTTCTTGCTACTGGGGTATCCTTGATTCTAGGACCTCTGTGGCTAAGAAGTTTTTTAAAGTTAACTTTATTCCACACTCTTCAGGGGTAAAAACTGTTTTGATTTCTTGCAGCTATTATGATTATTTCTTGAGATAGTGTCTCACTCTGTCACTCAGGCTAGAGTGCAGTGGTGTCATCAAAGCTGTTACAGCTATGATTTTTATAGTCTAGTATTAATTATAGTTTAGTTTCATATATCCATGGCCTATGCAAAAATCATTTTGCAAGTTAATGCATTTCTGATGGCTGTGTGTTAGCTTGGTCTGTTAGCTACTGCCCACATAGTTTAGTCATGACAGTTTGGAACTGAACATTATTATTTTAAAAATTATTATGGGTACATAATAGTTGTATATCTTTATAGGGTACATGTGATGTTTTGATACAGGCACACAATGTGAATTAATCAAATCAGGGTAATTGGAGTATCCATCACCTCAGGCATTTATCATTTCTGTGTGTTAGGAACATCCAGTTCCACTCTTTTAGCTATTTTAAAATATGCCCTAACTTATTGTTAACTATAGTCACTTTGTTGTGCTATCAAATATTGTTCATTCTATCTATCTAACTATATTTTTGTACCTGTTAGCCATCCCCATTTTATTCCCCCCACCCCTGCTACCCTTCTCAGCCTCTGGTAACCATCATTCTACTGTATCCATGACATCAATTGTTTTTAATATTTAGTTCCCACATGTAAGTGAGAGCATGCGAGATTTGTCTTTCTGTGCTTGGCTTATTTCAGTTAACATAATGTTCTCCAGTTCCATCCATGTTGCTGCAAATGGCAGGATTTCATTCTTTTTGTGGCCATATAATATTCCATTCTGTATATGCACCACAATTTCTTTATCAAATTCATCCACTGATGGACACTTAGGTTGATTCCAAATCTTGGCTATTGTGAATAGTGCTGTAATAAACATAGGAGTGCAGATATCTTTTCAATATGCTGATTTTCCCTCCTTTGGTTATATACTAGTGGTGAGATTTCTGGGTCATATGGTAGTTGTATTTTCAGTTTTTTGAGGAACCTCCATAGTGGTTGCACCAGTTTACATTCCCACCAACAGTGTACAAGGGTTCTCCTTTCTCCACATCCTCCCCAGTGTTCGTTACTGCCTTTTTGATAAAAGCCATTTTAACTGGGGTGAGATGATATCTCGTAGTTTTGATTTGCATTTCTCTGATAACCAATGATACTAAGCATTTTTTCATATGCCTGTTGGCCATTTGCATGTCTTCTTTTGATAAATGTCTATTCAGATCCTTTGCCCATTTTTAATTGGATTATTTGATTTCTTCCTATTCCTTTATTGGAGCTCCTTACATATTCTTTAGCTCCTTTTCAGATAAGTAGTTTGCAAATACTTTCTCTCATTCTGTGAGTTGTCTCTTCCCTTTGTTGACTGTTTTCTTTACTGTGCAGAAGCTTTTTAGCTTGATGTGATCCCATTTGTCCAATTTTGCTTTGGTTGCATTACTCAAGAAATCATTGCCCAGACCAATGTCCTGAGCATTTCCCCAATGTTTTCTTTTAGTAGTTTCATAGTTTCAGGTCTTATTCCTAGGTATTTTGTATTATTTCTAGGTATTGTAAATGGGATTATGTTCTTGGCTTCTTTTTCAGATTGTTTACTGTTGGCATATAGAAATGTTACTGATTTTTGTATATTGATTTTGTATCCTGCAACTTTACTGAATTTATTAGCTCTAATAGTTTTTATTTATTTTTTGGGGGGGGTGGAGTCTTTAGGTTTCTGTAGATATTTTTTTAAGGGATACTCACCATTATACAAACGAGGATCTAGATATTACTTTTGAGTAATAAATATTTTTTACCTCATCAGCCAGCATCTAGTCATTCTTCTTCTCCTGTACCCCCTAGGGTTTCCTACCCTCTTTGTACATCTCTAATGTAGGGAAATGTTTCAATGCTTGACGACTATAGTCTAGGACCTAACTGTTAGTTGTTTTACATTGCCTTTTTTTTTTTTTTTTGGAGACAGAGTCTCACTCTCTTGCCCGAGCTGGAGTGCCGTGGCGTCATCCTAGCTCACAGCAACCTCAAACTCCTGGGCTCAAGCGATCCTACTGCCTCAGCCTCCCGAGTAGCTGGGACTACAGGCATGCACCACCATGCCCAGCTAATTTTTTTCTATATATTTTTAGCTGTCCGATTCCTTTCTTTCTATTTTTAGTAGAGACGGGGTCTTGGTCTTGCTCAGGCTGGTCTCGAACTCCTGAGCTCAAACAATCGCCCACCTCGGCCTCCCAGAGTGCTAGGATTACAGGCGTGAGCCACCGCGCCCGGCCTAATTGTCAAATTTTTGATAGGATAGTTATAGCCCAGATATTTTCTCACAAGAGCCTTGTAAACTGATAAATAAATGGGGCAGAATGTCAATAAACTAGTTTGGCAAATACCAAGATTCATGTGCCAGTGATAATTCAGAGGATTCTAACAGTGGGTCTTAAGACCGTGAGTCCATTTAACATCTGTACTTACCAATGGGATCAAAGTGTAGAGAGCATGATAGGCAATTCTGAAAATAATTAGCTTCTACAAAAGAGTCAAATAAAATTTGTCTTAGAACAAGAAAATTGGCCTATCGTAAGGATCAAAAACCATCTGCATTAACTCAGGGATATGGGAAGTGTGGCTTAGGAGTAGCATGTGTGAAAATTTAAGGGTTTAAGTTCAACTAATCAGCAGTCTAATTTAACAAATGTTAAAATAGCTAAAATAAGCTGAGATAGCATTACAAAGGAATATCGTACCTAGAACCAGGATGGCAAGGTTTATCATAATCTCGGCAAAGCAGACACCACCTGGAAAAGTGTCCATTTTGCAAGTCACGCTTAACACATTAATTGCCACACTAGAAAAAAATTTTTCCTTGGGCCCATGGTGTTTTATTAAAACAAAATTATCCTTTCTAATTTGTTATTTTTTATTGTTTTCTGAGAGTTACATGCAATTCAATCCGAATTTTTAGAATTCAATCCGAATTTTTAGAATTGTCAGTATTAATTGTAACAATACGATCAATAAGTAAGATTTTCACAAACTACAGGGTTTTGCTTCACAAGGCCCCAGGGTTAAAACCAGCCTGAGTTTTAATGCATACAAGTCACATGGCAATGTGTTAAACAAGACCTTTGGTAAATGGGATTATTTTTTAAAGGGATAACAATATTGTGAATTTAGTTCGGTTCAACTGACAGTGATTCACTGCCTACTATGCATCCGAAGCTGTTAAAACCCTTAATTCAACACTAAGACGTGGTCCCCGTCCTTGATCTTCTGGTCCAGCAGGGGGAGACAGGCTCCATAACACACTGCTATAAACACAATTTAAGTCCTGCTCAACGGGCTTTTAAAGCAGAGCACAATGTGGTCCAGATAGTTGGAGGCCAGCAAAAGCTTTCTGGAGAAAATGATACCTAAAAGGAGTCTTGAAGGGTAAGTAGGATTTAGCCAAAAAAGGCAAGAAAGACTGAGAAGGGAACCTTGCCTGAATAAGTTATAAGTAGTTTTGAATATGTGAACATGTGATAAGAGGAATTAAAATTTTTTTGTGGCTTCTAAGACAAATGGAAGCAAACTTCAGTTCAGTATATGAAAATTCATTTATTTAGTGAAAACCCACATTAAAGCACACCAACATAAAGCAGATTTGAATGTAACATGATTGGTGATTGGCTTGTCTCATAGGCTCACATCATTTCATTAACCCACAACATGATTCAAGCTTTGTACAGGATTGAGTGTTCTGGATCCCACTGACACACTAAAACCCTACCACACACAATGGGGCATCAATTAGAGCTGTACAAATACGAAGAAAGTGCACCGGAAAATGGGAAACTTTATCAGAGTACATTTTTAAGTATAGGTTGAATGATAATTTGTTGGGAATCCTATAGAAGTGATGATTAAATTTAGGTTGGAGATGCCCTCCAAGGTAACTTCCACCTCTGCTAACAAAAGAAACTCTATCTATCGTGGTTCATGCCTGTAATTCTAGCACTTTGGGAGGCTTAGGTGGGAAGATCTCTTGAGCCCAGGAGTTTGTGAACAGCCTGGGCAATATAGTGAGACCCCATCTTAAAAAAAAAAAACGAAACTTTAATAGTTTCATGAATAAAGGCAACTGGCAGAAATTGTCAATTGGCATAAAATGTTAACACTATTCAAATGTACTTTGTTTTACTTATGGTTACAAGTATCCTTAAATCAAAGGAAAGCCTCAAACTTAAAGCAATTGTTTCCAGTCAAGACAGTATTCTAGACCTATATGTCTGGCTCTCTTCTACCAATTATTTGCTATAATGATCAAGGGAAATTTTATACATTGCTGCTAGAAACTGCTAGCAACAGAAATGAAAGCTTCCAAATTTTCAGCAAAGGTGAGGCCAAACAGGCTTCCCAGTCACTGCGCGTGGAAAATGTGCCACCTAGGAGCTAGGGTCTTCCTGAAGTGAGAATGAACTCTAGGCCCATTCAGAGAAAGGATGTTAGCCTGCTGGGTAGGAGGGGAGGGTCCCTGCACTGAGTGAAGAGAGGGCCATTGTCTTAGCAGGCTTTAGGCTATGGCAATGGACATTCGTGCAAAGGAACATATAAAGTCAAAGGAAAATCCATAACTATGTTTTTATTATTGAATCAGAAGAGTGAAAATTGGACCTGAATCATTGCAAGCCATTCACAGTTTTCATTTTTCCCATTTAGTATGGATGTATGTATTTCTCTGTAGGAATATTAATATGTTTAACTATAAGATCCTGCTCCAGGCCCAGAGCCATTAACTGCTGTTAAAACAATGTTTTTCCTGTAGAAACCAGCTTGTCTTATAGAATTTCTTAAATTTTGGACTTGGCTGGTTGTATTCCCATGTTGTCATTAACGTGTTCTTTTGTCTCCTCTAGGGCCTGGTAGAGAGGTAAATCAGGTTCCACTTTGTTGTTGTGAGTTGAGAAGCACAGCTAAAGTGAAAACACTTCTCAAACTGACATTTAGGGTAACAGCAATTACGTGAATATTCGGTCTACTTCTTTGTAATGCTAGAAAAAAAAAATCTACCCTGAGCTGAAGAAGTATGTTTATACTTACTCCTGGAATACCACAAAAGACAAGTAATTTCTCCTGGACAAGAATATTTCATAGGTGATGTTATTTACTCCTTTTACATCACATTAGGAAGCACATAATGTCTGGTTGTCCACTTTTGTGACATTAAGATTGATCAATAGGTTCAGGTGTTGTCTCCTTGATCTATTCATCATAAAATTAACCATCGGCAAAGAAAAAAAAAAGGAAAAATAGAGGGGAATATACGGATTAAAAGCAATTTAAGAGACATGTAATCCAATGGACTTTGTCTGTTGATGTGAACAAATCAACTATAAAAAATGTTTATGAATCCTGGCACTCTGGGAGGCCAAGGCAGGTGGATTATTTGAGCTCAGGAGTTCAAGATCAGCCTGAGCAAGAGCGAGACCCCGTCTCTACTAAAAAATAGAAAGAAATTACTTGGACAGCTAAAAATATATAGAAAAAATTAGCCGGGCATGGTGGCACATGGCTGTAGTCCCAGCTACTCGGGAGGCTGAGGCAGAAGGATTGCTTGAGCCCAGGAGTATGAGGTTGCTGTGAGCTAGGCTGATGCCATGGCACTCTAGCCCGGGCAACAGAGTGAGACTCTGCCTCAAAAAAAAAAAAAAAAAAAAAAAAAGGTATGATTAATCTGGGAAATTTAAATAGTGCTTGGATATTTGATGATACTGAGAAATAAGAATGTAGTGTAGGCATGATAACGGTATTGTGCTTATGTTTAAAAAAGGTGGGTTTGAATCCTTCAGAGATATACAATGAAGAATTATAAATGAAATATGACATCTAGAATTTGCTTTAAAATTATCCAGAGCAGGGGTGGGGTCACGGGGAATGGACAACAGCAGAGATTAAGTAAGACTGGCTGTGTGTTTTTAACTGATGAAGCTTGCTGGTGAGTAAACAGGTTCATAAAATAACTTTTTATATGCTTAAAAGTATCAATAATAGAAAGAAGAAAATTTCAGATATATTATGTTAAATAATTAAATTTCACTCACACCTGTAATCCCAGCACTCTGAAAGGCCAAGGTGGGAGGATAGCTTGAGCTCAGGAGTTCAAAACCAGCCTGAGCAAGAATGAGACCCTGTCCTTACTAAAAATAGGAAGAAATTAGCCAGGCAACTAAAAACAGAAAAAATTAGCCAGGTATGGTGGTGCACACCCGTAGTACTCGGGAGGCTGAGGCAGGAGGATCTCTTGAGCTCCGAAGTTTGAGGTTGCTGTGAGCTAGGTGATGCCATGGCACTTGCCCAAGGAACAGAGTGAGACTCTGTCTCAAAAGAAAAAGTAAATAATTAAATTTCAAATGTAATAATTACATGCAAAATATGAAACCACAAAATATTTATATATACCTAGGATAGGGATAGCATGCTGCCAGGGGCAGAAATTGTAAAAAAAAAAAAAAAAAAAAAAAAAGGAAATCAATTTGACTGTATGTAAAATGCAAAACTTCTATGAAAAGCACCATAGGCCAAAAAAAATTTAAAAATACTTGTATCATATGACCAAAGGCAAAAAAATTCTTCATATATGAAAAGATGTTACAAATTAATAAGAAAATGCCAAACTATCTCAGAAAATAAAAATGGCTAAGCATATAAGCAAGTTTTAAAAGAAGTACAGACTAAATAGACATTACAGCGCTAGTCACAGTGAGAAGCTGGAAACGTGAAATAACCAATAATGGGCAGCCAGTTGAAATAAATTATGGTACACGTACCTACACCTTAAAATATTAATGATATTAGAGAACGATTACTAGGGAAATGTGTTTGCTGCTAGGGAATGTGCATCTACAAAGATACTATGTGTGATATATTTTCATTTTTATAAAAAAATTATACACATTGATGGATAGGGGTATGAAAAGATTATTAATTGTCTCTGTTTGAAATTATAAGTATTTAAATTTTTACTTTGACTATATTTGCTTTTTCTGTGATGAATTACTTTTGTAGTAACAAAAAGGCTTTAAAAATTAACCCTAGCAGTAAAACTATAAACAGATTAAAATTCCTGTCAGCAACATTCTCTTTTCTTTTCCAATTCTTTGGAATTCAAAGTTACTAATTATTTTCAATCAAATAGCTTTGAGACAAATATATGTAAAAAAGCAGGTGCATCCATATTCCATTTCAAAGTGTTGACAAAAACCCCTGAGGTAGGGTGGCATAAAAAAATAGCAAATATTTATTAGGTCAGAAAAATAAAAATCTTACCATAATTACTGTTATTGCAATTATAAAGTAAATGAACATGTACTTAAATTGTGTAATAGCAGTGATTTGTCATTAAGGTTTGAAGTCAATAATACGTTTATAATAGAACAAACTTTGGAAAGACAATGTCATAAAATTGTCTTATAACACTATAAGTCATTAACATTTGAGATAACAATAAAGATGGCAAATTCTTTACTCCTGCCATATCATATGATTATCGCACTTGTTATTTATCAAATTTTAGTTTGAAATTCAGTCCACTCATCAAATTCTACTATATTGCATAATGTCCAGTTTGGCAATCTTTAACTATGTTCTAAAACTAAACAAAAGCAAAAATACTTAGGAAAAACGTATTTTTTTTCCAAGAAAAATAAAGTTGGGTCTAAGCAGTTAATAGAGTTTTCCTCAAAAACATATTCTAAAGGAATCTGTCAAAACATTTTCACCTTTAAAAAAATTTGAACATGACTATAAATTTGTCATTTTTGGTATACTCAATTCTTTCTGAAAAAGTTTATTAAATTTATTAAGGAAATAAAATGTGGAAGGATCAAAGAAAATACTTGCAATAAAAAGAATCATTAACACTGGCTAAGCCACTAGGGATGAGTGTACTTCACATACTGTTGGTAAAAATTATGGGACCCCATTGGTGCTTCTGAATTTCTACCACTGATGTTAAGTCCCACATTGAAAATGAAGAATTGGTTCCATGCGCTGCCAATAATAGTCTGTTTGTGCTGATATATTTATCAGCACAAAGACCCCTCTGCTGTTCAAAATCTTTTGCCATCAATCATCTATTATATTCTGCAACTGTTAGGGAATATCGCACAATGTAACTAACAAAAGCTGAAAATGGACATTGACATTAACAGTAGTTTACTAATTTTTCCCCTGCAAATCTCACATTTTCTGATAATAAAATTTTGCACAGAAGTTGGAATTCAAAAGGCCAATTTTATGTTTTATCTGAAATCTTATAATTACAGTACTTTCATGAAAAAAGTTGTCTAGTGACATAAATTGCTTCTCCATCAGTTCCACAAACAAGACAAGGACCTAAAACATCCAAACTGTTCACAGACAGAGTCCTACTGGGAAGTAAGCTTGTGATTTCAATACGGTCTTTAGCAGGATCAGTGAGCCAGGAACTTACGAGAGACTGGTGAACATTAGCTTGGTTACTAATGCTATGAGACAAAAAAGTACTAGTTCTTCCTCCTGGGAGAGAAAAAAAGAAAAGGGAAAAAACCTTTCAAGACTATTTTTATATTAGTAAACATCAAACTTCTGATATTTTAGAAAGGTGATGATTTTGATGTGTTTAATTCTCTGAACAAGCCAATAATTAATTCCATTATCGCACATCACCATTTTTTGACCAAAGGGTTATTCAGTGTTATTAAATATTCAAATTTCCCTGGGATAATATGGATACTAAACTTAAAGTCTTCAGGTAAAGCAAAAGATTTCATGTGACACTGTCTTTCTGTTCATCTTTTAATGGAAAGTCTCAGAAAGGTAGCAAAATGGCCAGAAGACAAGTAGAATAAATAAGGAAAAAAGAAGCCAAAAATGTAGGTAATATACAGAAATACAAGCTCTTGGGTAATAGAAAAATAAAGTGATCATGAGAAAGAATTTCTGGATATATTTCTAGATGAATATTTCTAAAAATATATTTCTAAATATATATTTATTCCTAAAAATACAATCAACTTGCTTCAGGATTCTTACCCTTTTTGGATAAATGTTCTTAAAAGCAGAATTTTAGAATATTACTAGATTGAAAACTTTTATCTCTAACAGAGCTTTACATTTAATACAGAATAAAATGAGGCAGAGGCAGTATATTACAATTTTAGCCATTATTTGCAATTTTCTTTCCTCTCAACTTGCTGTCAAAGCAAATAAGAACAAATTTCAGTCACTCAACAAATGGCTGAGTACCTACTATGTGTCAGGCTTTGTGCTAAGAGCTGGGAGCTGGGGATACAAGATGAAGTCTTTGATGTCTTGAAGCTTAAACATTAGTATGTTTAAATCTTGCTGATGCTTTAAAATCCAGCTCAACTTCCTTCTCTAAAACCTTTGAAGACAACTCTAGTTCATGTTTCTCTTCTTTCCTGGTACTTTCAGCACTTGGATGTACTATTAATTTACTACCTTGTAACATTTCTTATATGATGATTTAACTTTCCATGCCCCTTCTCCATAACTAAATTAAGTATTTCTTAAGAGCAAGTTGCATATTTTATATTTGTTTTACTTTTCCACAGTGTCTCATATTGTGCCTTCCAATAGTAGATATAAACGGTTTTTTTCCCAGTCTAACTGAGGTTCCTTAAAACTTGCAAATGCAAGACAGCAGGGGTAGGGGCGGAAGGAAGTAAAAACCTAGTACGTATTTAGTTAATCCTTAGATAAAACTGTTAGTTTCTCCATAAATGAAGTTAGCATAGATACGCATGGTCCATACATGCTTTCCACTCCAGAATCTTTCTGGAGAAGTTTTAGAATTTTTTTCCCTTAGTTTTTCTGTTTGTCTTTCACTGCTCCTATATTTTACATTGCTCTTGAATACTGTAAAAATTAACATATTATTAGAACCATTGTGATGAGACTCCTCCCATAGTCTATTTTCAACAGCAGCCAGTGATTCTTTGGAAATACAGGTCAGATCATGCCCCTCTCTTGCTCAAAATTCTTATGGCTTCCTATCACTTAGAATAAAATCTGAAGTCCTTATTATGGCCTAGAAGTCCTACGGCATCTGCTCCTTAGCTATCAGGGCGCTATCTCCTATCACTGCCCTGCCCTGCTAGCTACAGTGCAGCCACAGTAGCCTTGCTGTTGTTCTCTGCCTGTCTTTTGCCTCTTACTCTGCTTTACTCTTCTTCGCAGTATTTGTCTTTGTCCCAGTTATTTTCCTTTTTGCTTCCAGTCCCCTTTCTCACTTTACTGTGCTCCACTATGTACTGTAGGGGGTGGGAGTCTGCAAACTCTGTTTTCAAGGCTTCTTTGCCATCTGCCATCCAGATAGGCCCTGCCAATGGGAGGGACTACTGGTGGGTGACTGGAAGGTGGAGGAGGGGAGAAGAGCTCCCTTCCTGCTCCAGGTTTGTAGCAACAATAACACTGGCAGTAGTTCCAGCCTGGTTGAGGTAGCACCTTTTCTGCTGATCCAGAACCAACTTTGCCAGCATTTCCAACAGTGCAGCAGCGGGGGTATTAACAAGTTTTGGGGCGAGGCAAGGTGGCTTATGCCTGTAATCCTAGCACTCTGGGAGGCCGAGGTAAGAGGTCAGAAGTTCGAGACCAGCCTGAGCAAAAGCAAGACCCTGCGTCTCTACTAAAAATAGAAAACTTAGCTGGGCATGGTGGCATGTGCCTGTAGTCCTAACTCCCTGGGAGGCTGAAGCAGAAGATTGCTTGAGCCCAGGAGTTTGAGGTTGCTGTGAGCTATGATGACACCCCTGCACTCTAGTCAGGGTGACAGAGTGAGATTCTGTCTCAAAGAAAAAAAAAATGTTGGTTTCTGAAATCTAGGGTAGTTTCCGATTGGACTCTTACTGATACATTATTATTTTTTAACTGTCTCTTAGAGTATTTGCTGTATGTGTGTAGAGACTTTTTGTTCTGCTCACTATTGTAGGCCCCAGCACCTAGAAGAGAGCCTGCCAGATGGTAGGCATTTACTAAATATGTTTGAATGAACAAATAAACAAATGAACTTTGGAACCACAGACAAATCCTCAAAAACAGGAAGCTTGGGAAGCGCAAAAACAGAAACCCTTGATTACAAACTAGTATATGGCTTCTGACTGACCATTACCTACAGCTGACTTTAATCACAAGCTAGGGCCTTTTAACTTGAGAAGAAACCAGTACCTTAATACATAAAAGATTGGCTGGGTGCTGTAGCTCATGCCTGTAATCCTGGCACTCTGGGAGGCTGAGGCAGCAGGATCACTTGAGCTCAGGAGTTTGAGGTTGCAGTGAGCTATGATGACACCACTGCACTCTACCCAGGGTGACAGAGTGAGACTCTGTCTCCAAAAAAAAAAAAAAAAAAACATAAAAGATCTACTTTCGGCCGGGCACGGTGGCTCACGCCTGTAATCCTAGCACTCTGGGAGGCCGAGGCGGGCAGATCGTCCTGAGCTCAGGAGTTCAAGACCAGCCTGAGCAAGAGCGAGACCCTGTCTCTACCAATAATAGAAAGAAATTAATTGGACAGCTAAAAATATATATAGAAAAAATTAGCCGGGCATGGTGGCGCATGCCTGTAGTCCCAGCTACTCGGGAGGCTGAGACAGTAGGATTGCTCAAGCCCAGGAGTTTGAGGTTGCTGTGAGCTAGGCTGATGCCACGGCACTCGCCCCAGGCAAGAGAGTGAGACT
>RJWJ010007983.1:0-55191 GCA_004363605.1 Indri indri | reverse complement strand
CTAGCATTGGAAGAATTATAGATGTGTTTTCTAGGTTCATTCTTTCATTTCTTTTGTTGTCATTGTTGTTTTAAAGAGGTGGGTTCTCTCTCTGTCTCCCAGGCTAGAATGCAATGGCCTGGTTGTAGCCCACTGCAGCCTTGAACTCCTGGGAACTCCTGGATTGCTCAAGCGATGCTCCTACCTCAGCCTTGAATAGCTAGGACTACGGGCATGAGCCACTGTACCTGGCTAATTTTTTTGTTTTTTGTTTTTTTTAGAGACAGGGTCTCGCTGTATTACCCAGGCTGGTCTTGTACTCCTGGCCTCAAGTGATCCTCCCACTTCTGCCTCCCAAAGTGCTGGGACTTACAGGTGTGAGCCACCGTGCCTGGCTTCATTTGTTTGGGTTTTTTTAAACAACTTCATTGATGTATAATTTACATATCATAAAATGCACTCATTTTATGTATATAATTCAATGATTTTTAGTAAAATTACTGAGTTGTGAAACCATGACTATAATCCAGTTTTAGACCACTTTCTTCATACCAGTAGGGTTCCTCATGCCCTAGCCCCTGGCCACCACTAATCTGCTTTCCATCTCTATAGATATGCCTGTCCTACATACTTCATAGAAATAGAATTATACAATAAGACTTGCACACAAATGTTCACAGCAGCCTTATTCATTATAGCCAAAACATGGAAACAACCTAAATGTCCATCAACTGATAAATGGATAAACAAAATGTAGTCTATCCATACAGTGGAAAAAGGAACTACTGATACATGCTACAACATGGATGACCTTCAAAGATATTATGCTAAGCACATATGCTCAGTGAAAGAAGCCTGTCGCAAAAGATTTTCTTTTTATCTTTCGTTTTCATCAGTTTGACTATTATGACTCTAGGTGTGATTTTGTTGATATTTTTCTCACTTGGGGTTCTCTGAGATTCTTGGGTAAGTAATTTTGTATCTTTCATTGTTTTTAAAAAATTCTCAGGCATTCTCTCTTCAAATATTTGTTTTGCCCTAATCTGTCTCCTTTCTTTTCCTCCCCTCCTCTTCCCTTCCATCTCCTCTTGTCTTCTCTCCTCTCTTTCTGGGACTATAGGTTAGACCATTTTGTTTTGTTCTGTAGTTCTTAGATGCTTTGTTTTGATTTTTTTTCAGTTTTTTTCCTCTTTGTGTTTCAGTTTAGATAATTTATATTAAACTATCTTCCAGTTCACTGAGTCTTTCCTAAATATACCCAGTTTACTGATGGGCCCATTGAGGGAATTCTTCATTTCAAACATTTTCATTTGACTCTTCCTTAGAGTTTCCATTTCTCTGCTAACATTCACAATATGGTTCTTTTCATTCATGCTGCCCAACTTTTTCACTAGATACTTAACATAATAATCAGAATAATTTTAAAGTCCTTGTCTAATAGTTCCAACATTTGGCCCTATTAATTGTTTTAACTTTTGACACTGAGTTGCCTTTTTGTGTGTCTTGTAACTTTTGATTGACTGCCAGATGTCATGTTAGAAAAATAGTAGAAACTGAGGCAAATAGTATTTACAATTGCAAACAGGCACTCTTCTTCTGTCAGGCTGTTTGTATGGGAAGTTAAGCCAATCTAATCAGGAATTGAACTAGTTTGGAGTTTCATTTTTGCTAGGATTACCTTCAGTATACCACAGGCTTCAAATTTCTCTAGCAGGGGGCTGATTTTATCTTATTCTTAGAGCAAAGACTAGGGTGCTGAAGGGATTTTCTCAGTCTTTCCTGCATTCTTGCATCACAGAGGGACTTTCT
Organism: Indri indri; assembly: GCA_004363605.1. NCBI lineage: Eukaryota > Metazoa > Chordata > Mammalia > Primates > Indriidae > Indri > Indri indri. The sequence goes on along the minus strand of RJWJ010007983.1, from coordinate 53,403 downwards.
ATCCGTGCTCTTGCCCCACTCCCAGAAGTTGACTGCTTTTGCTTGTTACTTGGTGCTTACCTTAGGGTAGGGTATGAGAGTTCTACTCTTGTCCTGGTTCAGCCTTAGACCTTGAAAGGCCCTGAGAGCCTGGGACTCAAGGTTGGGGCTTTATTCAGCATTCTTGCCCCTCTTCCCCACAGAAGCCAAATTCTGTCTTGTATCTGTGGTTGATTTTGGGAGTTTTCCAGGGGCCAGAAAACTACTTCCTCAGTAGTAGTAGACCTCTGGTTGGTATTGGTATAGTAAAGCCCAAGATAGTTTTATTTCCCTGCCCCAGAGGGAACAGACTTTTGCTTTTGTCTTTTCCCCAAGGTGTAAGCCTTTGAAAGCAAAGACTGTGCCTGGTCTTTGCATGTCACATTGCCTGATGAATGGCAGGTGCTCAATAAGTTGTTGTTGAATGATGAGTAATTTTATTGACAACTTATCGTGCTTCTAGAATTTTAAGAAGAAAAGAAGAGATAAAACTGAAGAAATAGGCCTGTTTTTAAGGAACTTACACTATTGATGGGTACATAAAACTAACATTAAGAGCATATTGAATATTGAGACCATAGGTATTGTAACTAATTTATGAGATGTTAGTTCATTCTTAGTGTGGTACTTTGACAAAATATCAGCTGATTGTTTCTACAAGGAATATAATATACACAGATCTTTAAAATTATAAGCGATGATAATTTTCATATTATAAAAAGTTTTAACTAGAATTTAGATATTGCTTGATTCATTTTAACTGAAAAGTTAAAATTGCATATGTTTATAGTGTAAAATGTGATATATATATATACACACACGCGCGCACATTATTGAATGGCTCACTCAAGATATTTAACATATGCGTTACCTCATATACTTATGTATATGTCATAAGAACACTTAAAATATACTCTTAGCAATTTTAAAATATACAATATATTGTTATTAACTGTAGTCACTATGATGTACAATAGATCCCTTAAACTTATTCCTCCGATCTAACTGCAATTTGATGTCCTTTGATCAATATCTCCTTAATCACCCCTTTCCCCATCCTCTGGTAACCACCATTTTAGTCTCTATTTTTATCAGTTTGACCTTTTAACACTCCACATATAAGTGAGATCATGCAGTGCTTGTCTTTCTGTGCCTGGCTTATTTCACTTAGCATAATGTCCTCTAGGTTATCCATGTTGTTGAAAATGACAGAATTTCCTTCTTTTCTAAGGCTGAATAGCATTTTATTGTGTATATATACCACGTTTTCTTTATCCATTCATTCACTGATGAACATATAGATTGATTCCATGTCTTAGCTACTGTGAATAATGCTGAAATGAACGTGGGAGTGCAGATATATCCTTGACATACAGATTTTATTTACTTTTATATACCCAGTAGTGAGATTGCTGGATCATATGGCAGTTCAATTTTTAATTTTTTGAGGAAACTTCACTCTGTTTTTCATAATGGCTGAACTATTTCACATTCCCACCAACAGTATATAAGGGTTCCCTTTTTTCCACATCCTTGCTAACACTCAATATCTTTTCTTATTTGATAATAGCTATTCTAACAGGTGTGAGGTGATAGCTCGATGTGTTTTTAATTTGCATTTCCCTGAATATTAGTGATGTTGAGCATTTTTTCATGTTTCTTGGCCATTTGTATGTCTTTTGTTGAGAAATATCTATTCAGATTCTTTTTCCATTTTTTAATTGGGTTATTTTTTCTCTTACTCTTGAGTTGTGCGAGTTTCATATAGATTTTGTATATTAATCTCTAATCTACATTTGTTATCAAATATACTGATTTTTTTAAAATATACTGTTTATAAATATATTCTATTCTTTAGGTTGTCTCTTTACTCTGTTGATCATTTCTCTTGCTTTAAAGAATGTTTTTAGTTTGATATAATACCATTTGACTATTTTCGCTCTTGTTGCCTGTGCTTTTGGGGTCATATCCAAAAATCTTTGTCAAGACCAATGTCATGAAGCTTTTCTCCTATATTTTCTTCTAGTAGTTTTGCAGTTTCAGGTTTTATGTTTCAGTCTTTCATCAATTTTGAGTTGATTGAAGGTCTAATTTCATTTTTCTGTATGTGGATGTTCAGTTTTCCCAGTACCATTTATTTCCCTATTGTGCATTCTTGTCGTCTTTGTCCAAATTCATTTGACCATAAATGCATGAATGTGTGGATTTATTTCTGGTCTCTCTCTCTTTTTCTCTCTCTTAAATACAGAGTCTCTTTCTGATGCCCAGGCTGGAGTGCAATGGCATGATCATAGCTCACTGCAGCCTCCAACTCCTGGGCTCAAGTGATCCTCCTACCTCAGTCTCCCAAGTAGCTGGGAATACAGGTGTGTGCCACCACACCTGGATATATATTTTTTTAATTTTCTTGTAGAGATGGGGTCTATGTTGCCCAGGCTGGTATTAAACTCCTGGCCTCACGTGATCCTCCTGCCTCAGCCTCTCAAAGTGCTCGATTATAGGCCTGCATCACCATGTCTGGCTGGGTTCTCTTTTCTGTTCCACTGGTATATGTGTCTGTTTCTATGCTGATATTATACTATTTTGATTACTATAGCATTGTAGTAAATTTCAAAGCAGGTAATGCAATGCCTCTGGCTTTGTTCATTTTGCTTGAGATGTAAATATTTACTATTGTAAATAATATTGATTTCTTTTTCAGATGGTTGTTAGTGAACAGAAATGCTGCTGATTTTTGTTTGTCGATTTTATATCCTGCAACTTTACTGAATTTGTTTATTAGTTCTAGCAGTTTTTTTGTGGAATCTTTAGGGTTTTCTACATGAAAGATTATATCATCTGCAAACAGAGACAATTTAACTTTTTGCTTTCTGATTTGCATGTCCTTTATTTCTCTCTTGCCTAATTTCTCTGGATAGGACTTCTAACCCTGTTTTGAATGGAAGTGGCAAGAGTGGGCATCTTTGTCTTGTTGCTGATCTTAGGGAAAAAAATCTTTCACCTTTTTACCATGAGTATAATGTTAGATATGAACTTATATATGGCCTTTATTGTGTTGGGGTGCCTTCCTTCTATACCTACTTTGCTGAGAGTTTTTATCACGAAACAATGTTGAATTTTGTTAAATGCCTTTCTGCATCTATTGAGATATCATATGGGTTTTGTCCTTCATTCTGTTAATGTGGCATATCACACTTATTGATTTGCATATGTTAACCATACTTGAATCCCAATAATAAACCTCACTTGATCATGATGAATAATCCTTTTAATGTGCTGTTAAATTTGGTTTGCTAGTATTTTGTTGAGGATTTTTTCATCTACGTTCGTCAAGGATATTGGCATACAATTTTCTTGTCGTTACCTTGTCTGTCTTTGGTATCAGGGTAATGTTTGCCTCATAAAATGAGTTTGTAAATATTCTATCCTTTTCCATTTTTGCAGTTTGAGAAGGAGTGGTATTCGTTCTTAAAAGTTTGGTAAAATTCAGCAATGAAGCTGTCATGTCCTGGGTTTTTCTTTCATGAAAGACTTTTTAATACTGATTTAATCTCTGCATATTGCTGATCTGTTCAGATCTTCTATTTCTTTGTGATTCAGTCTTAGTAGGTTGTATGTCTAGGAATTTATCCATTTCTTCTGGGGTTATCCAAACTATTGATATATATTTGTTCATAAAAATCTCTTATGATCCTTTGTATATCTGTAGTATCAACCATATATTCTGATTCTGAATATTTCATTTCTGATTTTATTTATGAGTCTTTTTTCCTTAGTCTGCCTAAACATTTGTTGATTTTGTTTGTCTTTTTAAAAAGCCAGCTATTAGTTTTGTTAATATTTTCTATTGTCTTTCTAATCTCTGTTTCCTTTATTTCTGCTCTGATCTTTATTATTTCCTTCCTTCTACTAACTTTGGGCTTAGTTTGTTTTTCTTTTTCTAGTTCCTTGAGGTATAACATTAGGTTGTTTATTTGGGATCTTTCTTCTTTTTTGATGTGGGCATTTATTGCTATAAAGTTCCTTCTTAGAACTGCTTTTGTTGCTTCCTGTAAATTTTGGTACGTTGTATGTCCATTCTTCTTTCTCTGAAGATTTTTTTTTTGATTTTTTTTTAATTTGAATCAGTGGTTGTTTAGGAACATGTTTAATTTCCACATATTTGTGAATTTTCCATCATTCCTTTTATTATTGATTTCTGGTTTCATATCATTGTGGTTGGAAAAGATAACTGATATGATTTAAATATTCTTTGTTTAGTCTTGTATTGTAGCCTAAGATATAATCTACCCTAGAGAATATTCTATGTGCACTTAAGAAAAATGTTTATTGTCCTACTATTACATGGAATGTTTTCTGTATGTCTGTTAGGTCCTTTTGGTATAAAGTGTAGTTCCATTCCAATGTTTCCTTATTGATTTTCTCCCATCCAAGTGCTAACCACGCCCAACCCTGATTAGCTTCTGAGATCAGAGGAGATCAGGCATGTTCAGGGTGGTATGGCCATAGACTCCTTATTGATTTTCTATCTAGGTGATTGTTTATTTTGAAAATGAGGTATTGACGTCCTCTACTATTATTGTATTGCAGTCTAGCTCTTCAAATATATTAACATTTGCTTTCTATATTTAGGTGCTCTGATGTTGGGTGCGTATATTAATATATTTACAATTGCTATATCTTCATGATGAGTCGATCCTTTTGTCATTATACAAAGACCTTCTTTGTCTCTTTTTACAGTTTTTGACTTAAAAAATTATGTTTTCTGATATAAGTGTAGGTACCCCTGCTCTGATAGGCCTGGACAGATCTAGACATTGGGTCTGCTGGGCTGTTCTGGAGGATAGGGCCACAGACACTACTCTGGCACTGGGGAAGGCCTGAAGATCTGGGTTGTGTCGACTAACCTGACTTTAGGCTGGTCTGGAAACCGGGGCAGGCCTGGAGTCTGGGGCTACAAGAATTGGCCAGGTGTTGGGCAGGCCTGGAGCCTGTATTCACAGGAGCCTCCCTGGAGGCTGTGTCCATGAGTGCCAGCCTCCTAACTAAGGCTGTGGAGGCCAGCCTGGTGCTGAGGATGGCTTGAAATCTGGGATGATGAGGACCATCCCAGCGCTGGGGGTGGTCCAGAGCACAAGGGTATTGTGCCAGTGGGGCTCTGGAGCAGGACTGGATCTTGGGGCTGCAGGATCCAGTCTGGTACTGGGGAAGGCCTTGAGGCTCAGTCTGAGGGTATGCACCTGGAGTCTGGGGCCATGGAGGCCTGCATGGCACTGGATTTTGGTCAGCCCAGTATTAGATTCTGAAGCAAAGTCCAGTGCCCGCTACTCTCCTTCCTACAAGCAGAGAGTATCTCTCTCCATGCTGTGCTGCCCAGGTTTGAGAGGAGAGGTGATGTGGGTAATGTAAAACTGTCCTTCCTACACTCCTCAATGTGTGTTTCCCTATTTCTGTACTACACTCCTGTGCTATAATCTCTTACTTGTTTTCTTTAACTAATGCGAAGGCATTTTCATGTGTGACTAGTAGTTCAAATTGACGTTTCTGTGGTGGGATGAGTGCTGGAAAGTCTTATTCTGCCATCTTGCTGACTTATGCCTCTTAGGCGTCTTCTTTTTTTAAGACTATAGTACATTCTCGACTTGGAGTTTCTCAACTAGAGTTTCATATCATCCAAAGGTTTTTTAAGTGTCACAAATTAATTTTGACAAAGGGAATGTACATCTTCTCTTAAAGGAGTATATTTTAACCAACTTAATTTCATAAATCGTGGGGATTTTGTAATGCTTCTTTATATAGTTAATATTTTTTTCTTACCACAAAAAGAGTTTTGCATTTCCACCTATGGCTATGTAATAAACCACTTCATAACTCAGTGGTTTAAACAACAACAGCAATTCATTCTTTATGATGATTCTGTGTATTGATTAGGCAATTCCTTTGTTCTTTCTAGTGTTAGTCAGATTCAGTCATATGATTGTATTCAGTTAGTGCCTGCTCTGATCTGCAAGGTACATTAAGGCTTCTTTCTAACGTCTGGGTCTTGATGCTGATTGTCACCTGGGTGTGTTAATTCTACTTCATGTGGGATCTCTCTCTACATGGCAGCTCATCTGCTAGGGCCTTGCCAAATATCTTCTGTCTCCAGCATGATAGCTGGGACTTTCTTACAGCATGGCAACTGGGTTCCAATGGAATGAAACTATAAACTAAAGTCCCAGGCCCAGAACTGGCACAGTGGAACTTCTGCTATATTATTTTGGTCAAAAAAAGTTGACAGACTAGCCTAGATTCAAGAGAAGGGAAGCTAGGCTCTACTGCCTTATGAGAGGAATGGCATGCAAGTACAGAGAAAGGAGTAATTTTTGTGGACATATTTAGAGTCTATCTACCACAATTCACCCTCTAGATACAACAACCCACATCCCTTTCATATGCAAAATGCACTCAATACCATCCTCAATAATGTCATACCATTGTAGCATTAGCTCAAAGTCCAAGGTCTCATCTTCTAAAACTATCTCAGATGAGGATGAGGATCCTTAGGTGCAGTTTCTTTGTTGTGGCTGCTCAAGTATAGTTCCTCTCAAACAAGAAAACTATAAATTAAAAATGAATGCTATCTGTCCCCCAACATACAAAAGTGATACAGGGCAGGAAGATCACGATAAGACACATCCATCCAAGGAGGGGATGGAAGGCACACAGTAGTCACTGGCCCATAGCAATTCTGAAATATACCCAGCCACATGTTGTCAGTGCCCTATACTCTGGGGAATCTTGTCGTTTTTCTACTTATCAAGTTATAATCTATTCCATTAAACAAAAGTTTCACCTACAAATCTTTTCTTAACAAGCTTTCTCTACATTAGGCTGCAAATCAAAGTGTTTTGGAACAATGGCATTTTGAATTTTAAAAGCCCCTTTGTCTAGATGAAAAATGATTTTTGAGGGACTGAATTAAATTGTTCAGCCTTATTTTTTATTTTATCTTGATTCTGAGGCCACAATTAACTGGTTGCATCTTAAATTTAATGCTTTCCCTGAGTTCCTTTCAAACTGAGAATCTTTTACCAATTGAAAAGACTGTCTTGAATCCTCTACAGTTTTTCTAAATTCTTATTAAAAACTTTAACAACTTTTTTTTTCTGTAGCTTACCTTTCTCTTGCAACACGTTACATGGGGCTAAGAGAAGTCAACTAGCATCTTCAACATTCTTTCTGAAAATTTAGCCAGATGCGTAAGATCATCGGGTTCCCTTCTATCTTCTAAGTTACTCTAGGCAAGAATCTTGCCAAATATTCTGCCAATGCATAATTTATTTCCCCCTCTACCAGTCTCCAATAGCATTTTCTTCACTGTTCTTCTACTCTCTGCCTTATGCCCAGTCTCAAATCCAATGTCATATGTCTAAATATTTTTTTGGCAGAACTTCCGACTAGATACAAATGTCTATCTTTGTTACTTATTGATAGATAACAAACCATCCCAAAGCTTAGTGGATTAAAACAATAACTATTTACTATTTTTTATGATTCTGTGGGTTGAATGGTGATTGTTATGTTCCATGAACATCAGCTAGGATCACTCATGTGGTTGCATGGGCTGGGCTGGAGCTGGAAGGTACGAGATGGCTGCTTTTGCATTGTGGGGCCTTAGTATTGGCTGTAAGTTGAGGATTTAGTTCTACCCAATGTGTATTTCTCTCTATATGGCAGCTTATCCTCTTCATCATCTAGGGCCTTTCTACATATCCTCTTTCTCCAGCATTCTAGTCTGCACTTCCTTACAGCATGACAGCTATAAGGAAGAGCACACCGGGCTAGGCCCAAAACTGGCAAAGTCACTGGCCAGCCTACAGACAAGTGAAAGGCAAATAGACTCTACTTCTTAATGGGAGAAGTGAGAATAACATATGTATATAGGTTGGGGAGGAATTGCTGGTAACTATATTTGGACATTACCTGTCACACATTCCTTAGTATGTAGCCAACAAAGAAGGACTTGGGATTTTCAATTTTCAAGTTCAACCTTCAAAATCTATGAACATATAACATAATGTATTGATTCTGGGTAGAAAGTGTTACATTACATGTACATAAATGCCTTTATGCAAATGTAATAATCTGCCTAAAATTATTCTTTGAGATGGAGGTTTAAAATACTCAAAGCAAGGAGGCATGAAAGTTTGACTTTGACATGGGAATTCAGCTAAAATCTGGTTTTCAACTTGGACTTTGGCTTCAGCCTTTGGAAGGCTAAATAGCCACTTGCCTACTTTAACATCATTTGAAAGATTGTGCAATTGCCATTATATATACTTAGTGTAATAATGATAGTGATGCAAATAATAGTACAATGACAGTAAGACAGATTATTGGGATTTATTGTTAATTTCATAATACTCACTTTCAAATATTTCAAATATAGATAAGCATTCTAGGTGTAACATGAAGTTACAATCTCCTTGTGTGCTTTATTTGTTGAAATTCTAATAGGTAATTGTAGTATAAATGTGCATTTATTATTGTGAAAGTAAAATACTGTAATAATTAATGATGATTGTGAAAGCTATTAATTTTTATGCACAAAACAGTTATTAAAAATTTTCAAAGAGTTAAATGAATGAGGTAGAAGATTGACAGTTGTTACAAATACGAAAATGCATGAAAAAATAACATTAGACATTTTTTCTTCTTGACTAATATTTATAAAATTTGAATAATAATAAAAGACAGAAATAGAGATTAGATTGCATATTAATTCTAATTTTTGTAGAATTGTTTGGTGTATGAACAATTATAACAGCAAATAAAAAAACATTTTAAGAACTTAAAATTTAAGAATTTAAGATGTAGCTACTTACTTCCATTTAAGCAGAGCATTTCAAGAACAAAAAGTCTTATTAAGAATTCATCACATCTTAGGAGTATGATTTAAAAGCTGAATGTTAATTTTGCCACCTGAAGTTATCAAAAGCAGAAAAACTAAAAAGTAAACTAAAGATCAACTTAATAAATAACTTTTTATCCTGATATAATAAAGAATATAAAAGATATAAAGAATTAATGTTAGAGAAAAATGAGATACCCCAAACCCAACAAAACCCAACAAAAGTTCTCACCATCAAACTTCAAAATAAGAGACTTTAAAAGAATACATTTGAGAATACAATTCTTATAGGTTTAAGTCTTCAAAGTCTACAATTTTTAAACAAAAAAGCCTGTTTAAATTATCACTATAAAATGCCAGTCATTTTTAGTGGTTGAAGAGAAAGGATTCTTGAGTTCTCTGAATTTTGACTTTTAAAAAATCTTAGGTACAAAGTTTCATCTAGAAAACATGTTACTGAAAAATATTTCTGAAATATATTTGCTATCCATGAAAAAGTCTATTGAATATATGACCTCTGTATCTTGTACATTAGACAACTGGTAATTCAGAAATCAGCAGAAGTCTCCTTAAAGTGTAACAACTTGATGTATCAATAATGAATTTAATTGTGCTTATACTTTACTTGCTTGCCAAGGATTTTTACAGAACCACCAGCATACCATATTTGATTGAAAAACTATTTATAGGATGGAAAATCAGTGAATAAAATTATCACGCAGTCGTCTTCAAGAATCTAACAAAAATATTGAAAGTTATGTGTAATTTAGAACCCACAATCATACAGTGTTTTGTTCACTCTTTTTGATTGTGCATTCGGAAAGAAATTATAGACAGCAGAAAGATAGTGAGACACGTTCATCATTCTTTAGCAAGAGACGGACTTCATATCGTACAAGAGATTTTGGAATGTTATATTATATAGAGATGCAAGCTGTTCTGGAATTGCCTTGACATATGTTTTACAAGATGTCCAAGCATGATGGAAGACCCACTGCTATATGTTTAAAAAAGCATCTTGACTATAAGAAAGCCTTAATACCATACTTTCTAAATAATAATAATATCATAGTACTTAATAACGACTGATGGTTTCACGTGGAGAAAGTCATAACGTTGCTTGAACTTGTTGAAAAAAATAACATTGTTCCTTGAGAATGAAAGTGTTTCTTATCTAACAGTTGATAGAAAGACACTTCTGTCATTCCTCTCCAGCCAAGATGCTGGGAGTGGTATGCAAATAATGGAAGCTGAAATGGCAAATGGAAATTCAGGGAATATTTTATCTTGAAAGCCAATTACTTAATTCCAAAGCCAATCATTTTACTCCATTCCAGATTCAAGGTTTAGAGACAATTTTTTTCAAGTTATTGTTCCAATTAGCAAATGCATAGAAAGTATTAGAAATAAACAGTCAATTGTATCTTTGCTTCTGAAAATATTCAGAAAACTTCTTCAAGCAGTGCACAACATTTCTACTTGTGGGATTTGCTTTAACACATTTGCGTTATCACCATAAGGCAATCATCAAGACTAGGAGTTAAAAAGGAAATAAGTCTTTATCTTAGCCATTTATTATTATAATAGAAAGGAAGGAAAGCATAATAATATGGCGGCAACATCACCATCAATATTGTACATTGGCAAAGGTAGCCAAAAATTTTATTGTTCCTCTACTAACTTCAGTTGAAAGTAAAAAACTATTTGGTATCATGAGAACAAACTAGTACTAAGAAAATTATTGTTCTTGCACTATATTATCATTTAAATATTTGTTTCATCATTATTATTAATAATGATTATATTAACAAATATATTGTCATTATCATTGTGGCACATTACAAATTTAAAATCTAATCACTAAATTATTAATAATAGTATTATTAAATTTACAATTGTAACAATTATCATCTATCCCAAAAGCTAATACCATAATGGTAATATTGAGCTTCAGATGAATGTTGATTTTAAAAGTTGACTATTTGATAATTTTGCAAGATATGTATTTGGGGCATCTCTAGGAAAAACCTAATCATGAAAATATGATGGAAGTATTGGGCAGAGAACTTAGTTACCCAGGTAGGGAATGATAAATCAGGGACCCAATTACTGAAAAGTGGGGTGTAAGTTAGAGTAAGATAGCATCAAAGCCACTACATATATGTACTACATGATGTTGGATACCTGAATTATGCCAAGAACTTCCTTCATCAACCTTCCCATGGGCCCAAGTGGTCAGATAGAACCCAAAAGGTATTTGGGGAATAGTATCAGCTATCTATTGTTGCATAACAAACCACCCCAAAACGTAGTGGCTTAAAGCAACTATAATTGACATAACAAAATTCTGTGGGTCAGCAATTTAGGCTAGGTCAGCTAGGTGTCTCTGCTTCTAAGGGTTGGCTGACTATTGGCTGAGGCATCTCAGCTCTCCCCTCTGTGTGGTCTCTTATCCTCCAGTTGTCTATCTTGTGTTTGTTCTGATGTTAGCTAGTAGGGTTCCAAGAGAAAAAGTGGAAATATGCAAAATCTCTTGAGGATTGGGCTCAAAACTGACACACTGTCATTTCTACCACATCAACCCAAGTAAGTTGCAAAGCCAACCCAGGGCAAAAGGTAGAGAACTAGATTCCTCCACTCGATGGTAAGAACGACAAAATCACATTATAAAGGAACTGAACACAGGGAAAGGTGAAGAATTGTGGACGTTTTCATAATCATTCTACCTATTGACTCCAAATGTGGGGACTAGAAGTATTTGGGGACAGGGATGGCCAGGTAGTTCTCTGTAAGAGATCAGTATTTAAATAGATTTCTTCACAAAACAGTTGGAATGTTATAATGAAATCCATTCATTTGGGGTGGCAAATAACTTCAAAATCATCATTTAGTTGATGCCTCCGATTGTGAAATTATCTTATTCATGCTTTTGAAGCTTCTCTCTGATAATTAGTTTATTTGAACATCACAAGTGCTCTAGTGAGCATATGTTATTATGCTTACTTTCCCTTTGAGAAAACAGAAACCAGAGCAGTGGTTCTTAAAGTTTGCATTAGAATCACTTTGAGAAGCTGTTAAAAATAGCAGTTCCTGGGCTACACCCCAGACCTGTTGTATTGGTTAAGATATTGAGTTGCAAGTAATAGAAATTAACCCTGGATAACCTAAGCAAATATGAAAAGTATTGGTAAGTCAATAGTCGCTCACAGAATCACCAGGAAGACAGAAGGATAAGGTACAGAAAATGAACATTACTAAGGGAGTCTAAGGAAGTGTCTAGTGAGGATACTACTATGGCCACTGCCAAACACTATACTCAGGAGACTGCACCATTGCCGCTGAAAATTCTAAACACAAGGGAGCACCACTGACCTTTCCCTCTTGCCACAGCTGCTCTGGAGACTGGCTGCTGCCACCACTGCCAATGCCACAAGATTTAGTTTTCCATTACCCTGGCTTCTTTGTGTCACTTACTCTGGATTCATCATCTCAAAAAGGAACATCTGATTAGTGGAGTCCTAATTGCAAGGGAAGCTTGGAAAGTAAGTATCTTCCCTTTTCATCTTACATGCTAGAAGGTGGACTCTACCCTTTTCCAAAACTCATGTAGTAGGTAGTTGTTCAAATACAGGAGGATGGTTCAGATACTGGACAGTAAAAAAAAAAAAAAAAGACTAATGTCCACTCTACCTTTTGAATAAAAATCTAGCAATCTAGTGGAAAATATAGCACACCTTATGGTGCCTCACTCTTACTCTCTCAGCTCTTACCTTCACGCATCGTCAAAGGCTGCTTTATTGCAAAAATAATGGCTCTACCTAATGATTGTTTGGTCATGGAAGCACTTGGTCTGCCCAGCAGCAAGCCAGAAGTGCCACAGAGTTAGTTTATCGCCTCAGAAGCAGCCCTTCACCTGAGAATGGACAGGAATTGGTATATCAATACCATAACTTCCTCACACCTCATCTGGGATAACTCGGAGGCATGTTCTTATACCAGCCCCCAGAGTCCTTCAGAGGGATCGAGATCCAGTTTTCCACAGTGGTAACTACTGTGACAACAAACCCCATATTGGTTTTCTTCCCTTCCCTGTCTCACTTGCCTGCTCTCTACCCATGTTCCCTGGGATCATATCCCAAATATACCCCTTGCACTTGAAATTTTGTCTTAGGGTCAGTTTCTGGAGGAATCCAACTTAAATGGGGGATACTTTGGTCTTTAAAGGTTTACAGAATGATTTACGCCATCCAAAATGTGTTTCCATAGCAAAATTTGGAGAACCAGTTGCACCGACAAATTGAAAAGATTGCCCAAGATCTCATTAATGTTAAGGGTTCTGCGCCCAACCTTAACTACAGCTCTTTTCTTTTGGTTCTTGGGTCAGTTCTCCCCTACTAAATTACACTCATGGCAAAAAAAGGATAGACTTTTATTTCCAGATGACTTTATGTGAGGAGAGATTTGTGAAACAACCAATATAATCATGCCTAGATTTCAAGAAATAGATAATGTCACTAGTGACTTATTCCTTTTAAAAATATAACAATAGTCCTTCCTTCGTCTCCTTCTGTTAATGTTTCTGCCTTTGCACATTTTTTGCCTAAAATTTACCTCCAATATTGTTCTTTTGATTGACAATTTTATTTCCATTTTAGAAAAGTTGAAAGAGACAAATGCAAAATAGAATACTCATCAAAGCATGAACCTTTATTTTAAAAAACAGAACACTTGCGTTATAATGTTCAGAAAGAGAAATTCACTTGTTACTATTGTAAACTACTTTTAAGAGCTCGTCTTTATAAATGGCATTGTACGACAATATTTTTGAGGGGAGAAACAAAGGCAAAATGAAATACATTATGGTGGCCTGCAATGGTTTACAGAGTAATGTAATAAGCAAAACCCCCACGTCTTTATTAAATAAAATTTAAATGAAGCAGAGATAAATAATTAGAAGTCAAATGTGAGAAAAATAACTAATTTAGAATGTATTCTGAGAGTATCAACAGGATATGTTTAGGGTTATTCTTTTTTGTATATCAGTTGAACAGGAAAAGTGAATTAAAATCTTTGGTAGCAATGAGTGACTCAGTTGTTTGGCTTAGTTGTTTCTATTAGATTTTTTTTCAGATATTTTAACCAACTACCCAAGGGTTTTCACCATGTCCTCAATTATTTGCACTAAGGTTTATTTTTCAAATATTTTATGGCACCAGGGCATATGTTTCCCATCTTTTGTGAGTTTGTAACCAATGCCAGGACTTTTAGTAATTTGATTTTTGGCTAGAATCGTAGAATTTCTCAGAACTTTGGTATTTATCTTTTAAATTGCCATATACACAATAGTTTCCATTTCACAAAGATATTGTACAAATGAGATAGTATCTGTGCAAATACTTCATAAAGTATGATATACATATTAGCATTATTGTTTGATAATGGATTAACATTCTTTCTTGGTTGAGGTATCAAGTACATAGTTAGAGTGTGGACTATGGGATCTGATAGCCCTGGGAGGAAATCTTGATTCTTCTAAGTATTAGCTGTGTGATCTTGGAAAATTATTTAACATCCTTAGTCTCAGTTCCCTCACCTGGAAAGTGGAGATAATACTGCTATTCTAGGAACATAGTAAGTGCTCAAATAGTAGAGGATATCAATGATGATTATGATGATGATAATCTACCATAATTTAAGGGCTTTTTCTGTCTGTTTCTACTTTCAGTCCTATTTCTTGGAGCAGTTTTCTTAGGTAGTCATATTCAAAATCATATAACAACAACATTTAACATTCAGGGACCAAAATAAAGACCTTCTGTAGATCACTAGCTCAATATGTTAGCACTGGACATCATTTTGTAATTGTACAAAGATATAAAAAATAGTGGTACCCTCATCTAAAAGCTCCCTATTAGTTCATCATTATCAAATATATCAGTCAGCTACAACCACAATAGTGCTATGTAAGAAACCACCCCAAAACTCAGAGATCCACATTCCACTGAGGTGGCTATGCTCCAATTGTCTTTCATCGTCTCTGGATCAGTAGTCTAGTTGGAGCATGTACTGCTTATAACAATGGTAGAGGTTCAGGAGGTCAAGTGGAAATATGTACGATCTCTTAAGGTCTAAGCTCAGATCCATCATGAATGCCCCATTACATTGGCCAAAGCAAGTCACATGGCTTGGTCCAAAGTTAAGTAAGAAAGGGAAACATAATCTATTCCTTTAGTGGGAGGTATAGCAAAATCACATGGCAAAGAAATTGGATACAGGGAAGTGTGAAGAATCAGGGCCAATAATGGCAGTCAATCATAGTCACCAAAGACTAAAGTCCTTGAGAAAAGAGTCCAAGCCTTGTGGATCAAGGAATCAATCAGTGTTCCTAAACCAAAGCCTGGTGTATTGATTCATTGGTTCATTCAACAAGTATTGCACTAGAGCTGAGAATGTGAAACCTAGATAAAAGATACTTCCAAAGTCAGTGAAGAGTTATAGGGCATTGTAATCATAGCTTATATAGGTTTTAGTAGAAAAGAGGAAGTGGTAGGCACATGTAATGGATATCAAATAAGTATTGAATGAAATAAAGAAGGAAAGAATGCCTATTCATGCTGCTAAGTTTTAAGAAAATATAGTTGTGTGGAAATCAGGCAAGCAGGAATATCCAGACAATGGGGGGAGGGTAGTAATAACTCTTCATCCTCTTTTTTATCTTTTCAGAAGAAACCTGAAATTCTTTTCTACATATGGGAAATTCCTACACATAAGGCCTACTACTGTTTTCCTACCACTATAGAAGCTAAAAATACCAGACATTCGCTTTCCCAGCCTCCTTTGCTGCTGGGGTGTGGTCATATGCTTTCCAATCACTTGTACTCTCTCCAGATTCTGAAACTAATGGACAAAGAAGCAAGACCTATAGGAAATTCATTCATGTGCAGACAATACTATTCTATTTTCCTGGAGTAGCTATGGCCATACCTCCAAGCAGTAGTGTAGTGTCCAGCATTGGTGGTGTTGGCTATGTAATCCAGTTCTGAAATGTTATATCAGGCATTGATTATGACTCCAAACTTGGTTCTATGGCTCTCCTGAAAAATTCCAGTATCCTTTAAATAAATTGCTTTTCTGCCTCAATTAGTCAGAATTCGTTTTCATTCTAGCAGCTAAAACTGACTTATCAGAGGATTAGACAACAAATTGAGGGAAAAGTCAAAGCCAGTGATCAGGGAAAGTGAGATTACAACAAATGAAAGTAAGATGAGCTGTTAAAACCTCTGGCCAGTGATGAATCAGCTGGAAGAACCCTAACGACCAATGGCAGAAGTTCTTGCAAATCCTTAGCTTCTATCACAACCAATAACTTATATCAGTGTTCGGCAGCCTTGGTTGCACTTTGAATTAGCTGGGGATTTTTTAAACAATCCCAATTACCAGGTCACATCCCAGATCATTTATATCAGAATCTCAGATAACAATATTTTTTTAATGCTCCCCAGATGACAAAAGGTGCAGCCAAGATATAGCCAAGACTGAGATAGGATCAGAGGAAGTTAGAACCATAGATGGAAAACAAAACAGGCACACCTGACTGGAGTAAGGAATGAAGGGGAGAAATCAGAGCTGAAAATGACACAGAATGAATGCACTGATTTGGATACATTGAATCATATAAAATCTAATACAAATTGCTGACCTCGCCATGTCCCATCATTTTCAATTATACAGTGTTTATTCAAACCACTCTTCTCTCCAAATCCATCTCCTACCTTGGCTCAGGCCCTCACCACTCTCACATGGTGTATTGCTACCACTTCCCTGTTGGCTTTATTGTTTCCATTCATTCTTACCTCCAACTCATCTAACATAAAGCTACCAGACTAGAACACGCTTTCAAAAAGGCAAATCTGATTATGCTCTATCCAGCCTAATATAATCCAATGGATTGCAAAATATTAACCCAATAAAATCCCAACTTTTTTAGCATGGTCTAAGAACCTTTACACTCTGTCTTGCTTAACTTCCTGGCTTCATCTCCTGCCTCGTCCTGGGTCTCTAGTCATTCTCTGAACACTCATCTGTTCCTAAAGGCATTGTCATCTTCCACATCTTCATCCCTCTTTGCTGATGCACTTATTCTTCTTTCTTTGAATACGTGTAAATGTTTGTAAGACTACTATTTGTGTTCACAGTTTACATTTTGATACATTGATTTGTGTAACAGTATTCACTGTTTCACTAGGGAAAGTGTAAATGAGCCTTTGTGCAATAGGGAGAAGGAGTTAATATTTGAAGTCGTAATGATTATACTATTCAGTTGTATTTTCTAATAACTGGGAGCTAAATGATGGGCACGCACAGGTACAAAGAGATATAAAAGACATTGGAAACCAAAAAGAGGGAGAGTGGGAGGAGGGTGAGGGATAAAAACCTACCTATCAGTACAACGAACACTATTCTGGTGAATGGTTATATATGATAATATTAAATTATGTGTTAGAATAATTAAAACAGCTTGTGTCTGTGTGGAATAGAAAATTATCAGTCTTCATTATTAAAGATGTTTAATTTTTAATATTCAAATGCCAGATTTGTAGGTGATTTACTTGCCTAGAACCTTAAGTCCATTGCTGTGATTACCATGCAGGGTAGAATGACAAACATTGACAAGAAGGTGCGGAGCGCCAAGTGTCTCTGGTTGCCAGCTCTCCTGTCCGTGCCCCTGGTGCGTTATTGGAATTTCAGAGCTCAGACATTTTTTGTTTTAATGGAAGTTTTTCTCATTTTATAGTGCTGTCAGGTGTTAAAAGACAAAGCCATAGGTTAAATTAAAACTGAGAAAATTAAGCAATTACTAATGCCAGAAAAGATGGGGAGGGTGGAATTTGACAGGGAATAAATTGTGTGTGAAAGGAAATGTAACCATAACACATTTCTTGATTCGGATGTGAACATTCTTTACAATATCATAACTTTAAAAATATAGAATATAAATTTAACTAAAAATTGTGATATAACTGCCATGTAATCAGGAGAGGAGGCAATACATAATGTGCAAGTGCTAAAACCCTCATCTTCTTTACAAAGAAACTAATACCAGTATGAGTTTTCTACTGCTGCCAGAACAAATTTACCACAAATTTAGTATTAATAGCTTAAAACAACACAAATTTATTATACATTTCTGAAGTCAGAAGTCCAGCATGGATCTCACTGAACTAAAATCAGGTATTGGCAGGCTGTATTTCTTTCTGGAGACCCTAGGGAAGAATTCGTTTTCTGTTCATTCTGGTTCTTGGCAGAATTCGGTTTCTTGTGGTTGTAGAATAAAGATCCCTGATTTCTTGCTGGCTATAAACTGAGGGCTGTTCCCAGCTTCTAAAGGTCTCCATATTCCTTGGCTCATGGCCCCCTTTCTCTATATTCAAAGCCGGGAATGGCAGTGGGTAGGGAGGAGGGACAGGGAACCTTTCTCACATACCATCTCTCTGATATCCTCTTCTGCCTTTCTTTTACATTTTTAAGGACTCATGTAATCAGATGTGGTCCACCCAGATAATCCAAGATAATCTCCCCATCTCAAAATCTTCAACTTTACTCACATCTGTGAAATCTCTTGTTATTTAAGGCAATGTAATTTCAGGTTCCAGGGATTAGGACAAGGACATTTGTGAGTACATTATTTTGCCTACCACAATATATAATATCTAACATTAACAAATTTTTAAAAATTATATGCATATTATTTCCAAAGAAGAAAGAGCAAAAAAAAAAAGTGTAAAGAGGTTGCTTCTAGAAAATGTGATGGCCTGCGTATGCTTGTGGGTAGGTGGAGGAAGTTTGAAATAAGGTGATTTTTTTTTTTTTTGTTAGAAGCCTGTAAATACTACTTGACTTTTTAAACCATGTGCTCCTTTGATATAAATTAAATGCAATTGTAAAATGAAATAAAGGGAATGCTTTCCAATTGTTTTTTTTTTTAAAGTAAATCACGTTTGCAAAGAAGGATAGAGTTTAAGAAGAAGTAATGCCTCAGTTGTGCATAATGGCCTAGTTGAAATTCAGAAAACGCATGATTCTATTTTTTCTGTGGATTATAGGGAAAATCTGTTTCCTAGCTGTCAAATATTTTAATTTATTTAATCACACTTATGAGTAAAATTGGGTGCTTTTGCCTACATGCCATAACTTAAGGTAGTGGATTGTGAAAGGACACAATACTTCACTTTGTTGGTATCCTCACAGTGAGATTTTGCAGCTCTTCCTATCAAGAGATGGAGGCTGTTTCCCCTGTCTCTGAATCTAAGCTGACCTTGGAACTTGCTTTGGTGACTGGGATAAAGTGAAAATGATATTGTGTCAAATCTAAGCCTGGTCCACAAATGTTCATGCTTCTGTTCTCCCTCTTAGACTTTAGCCTGTGTCATGAGAACGAGCCTGGGCAACCCTGCTGGAGGATGAGAAACCACATGGAACAGAAATAAGTCATGCCAGCTCAGGCCATCCGAGACCTGCCTTCCACTGGCTACCTTGACCACAGACACATGAGTAAGCCCAGCAGAGACCAGAAGCGTTGCTCAGCTGAGCCGAGCCCAAATTGCCAATTGTGAACTAAATAAATGGTTATTATTCTAAGTCATTTTGTTTTGGACTGGTCTGTTATACAGCAAAAGCTAACCAATTTGCCAAAATATTACCATGTTATAATTATAAGCCATGCACTTAAGTTGAAAGAAAGAGTTTTTTGTCTTCGGAACTCAAATTTGTAAAGAAAAAGTGCTATTTTTCCTCTTGGAATGTTTTGCTATCAATATTTTGTGTGTGTTAGCATTCTATATTTTAAGAGTTTCTAGAAAAATTTTTTATTATTTTGATTACTGTGTTTTTTCTACCCTCTCAGTATCCAATTTGACTTCCTAGATTGGAAATTCATATTCAAGAGATAGGGATTAAGAGGATCTTGTCCTAGTGTACACCACAGTATTATGAGGGCAATAGAATTTTGAGAAATGTTTGATTATTTCTGTAGCCACACAAGTTGCAGGTCTTAGCCCAAAGAGAAACGGACTTTCCCTTATGATGTGAGGAAGAGTGAAAAATAGATAATAGAAGGATTCTTCTAGGTTTTTAGTAGTACTTTTTAGAAAATGAAATTACTACATGTTTAGAAGAGTACAAAGAACAGCATGACAGTCACTAATAATCCTGTTATTCAGAGATAGTTAACATTATAGCATAGTTCTTCCCATGTTTTAAATATAATTTTGCATGGTTTTTAATCTTTTATGTTTCTATGTTTTCTTTATTTTCCCTAAAAATACACATTAGTTTTCTAATAAATTATTTTTGTAAAATAATTTTAATAACTATATAATATTCTATGTATATATTATTGAATTTACATTATATTCCAATAAAGTGATGTGTAACTTTGGTTCTCTTCCATTGTAAATTGATAGAATAATATGTTGAACATTTTTGTTCATAAATCTCTGTACGAATATTCATGTTTCTAAGTATTTTCTTAGGACATATGCTTAGAAGCAGAATTATCAGGTAAAAGGGCATTAATATTTCAAGGCTCTTGAAGTATATCAAATTGTCCCTGAAAATGATGGCACCAATTCCTATTCCTGGCTGCAGTGAATGAGAGAGATTCTTTTAATGCATCTTCATCAGTATTAAGTATATGCTTATTTAAAAATCTGGACCATTTTGAAAGACATAAAACAAATCTTATTGCTTTATTTTACATTTTTATTGCCAGTAAAGTTGACTAGCTTTTCAAGTATTTATTACCAATTTTTGTTTTCATGTTGGAAGAATATTATATCATTTCCTTTATTTACCAAAAGCATTTAAATTTCTGTGAACTCTTTATATATTAACCATTTTAACCTTTTCCTCATATTTCTTGCATATAATATTCCCAGCTTGTTGTCTGGTTTCTAATTTTGATAAACAGAAGTCTTACATTGTCATATAGACATATCTACTGAAGTTTCCACTTGAATTTTTTAGTTACTTTCTAGTTTAGAATACTTTTCTTTATTCCTAGATCATATAATTATTCAGTCATTTTCTTCTGTTTCTGTATATTTTAATTTTTTCTGCTTTTTTATTGCAAAATACTAAGGGGGTACAAAGTTTTTTGTTACATGGATACTTTGTATAATGCTTAAGTTGGGGCTTTTAGTGTGCCCATCAGCAAAATAATGTTCATCATACCCGACGGGTAAGTTTTTACCCCTCAGCACCCCCGCTTCTTCTTGGGTTCCAATGGCTTTTACATCTCTTTGTGCTGGTGTGTGCCCATCATTTAGCTCCCAATTATTAGAGAGTACATGTGGTGTTTGTTTTTCCGTTCCTGAGATACTTTGCTTAGGATAATGGTCTCCAGTTCCATCCAAGTTGCTGCAGAAGACATTATTTCATTCCTTTTTATGGCTGGGTAGCACTCTATGGGGTGTGTGTGTGTGTGTGTGTGTGTGTGTGTAACATTTTCTTTATCCATTCATGAATTGATGAGCACTTAGGTCGATTCCACATCTTTGCAATTGTGAATTGTGCTGCAACAAACATTCGAGTGCAGGTGTCTTTTTAGTGAAATGACTTCTGTTCCTTTAGCTAAATACACAGAAGTGGATTGCTGGATCAAATAGTAAGTCTGCATTTGTTTCTTTGAGGAGTCTTCATACTGTGTTCCATAGAGGATGTACTAATTTGTAGTCCCTCCGCAGTGTATAAGCATTCCTTTTACTCTGCATCCACATGAGCATCTGTTGTTTTTGACTTTTTAATAACGGCCATTCTAACAGGGGTAAGGTGGTAACTCGTTGTGGTTTTAATTTGCATTTTCCTGATAATTAGTGATGTTGAGCATTTTTTCATATGTTTGTGGGCCATTGGTCTATCTTTTGAAAAACTTCTGTTCATGTCTTTTGCCCATTTTTTGGTGGGGTTGATTTTTTCCCTTGCTTATTTGTTAAGTTCTTTGTAGATTCTGAATATTAGCCCTTTGTCAGATGTATAGTTTGTGAATATTTTCTCCCATTCTGTAAGTTGTCTATTTACTCTGTTGATTATTTCCTTTGCTGTGCAGGAGCTTTTTTATTTAATTAAGTCCCACTTATTGATTTTTGTTATTGCTGTATTTGTCTTTGGGGTGTTAGTCATAAATTCTTTGCCTCAGCTTATGTCTAGCAGACCTTTTATTATGTTTTCTTCTAGAATTTTTATGGTTTCATGTCTTACATTTAAGTCTTTTATCAATCTTAGATTAATTTTTGTATATGGTAAGAGATAGGGGTCCTGTTTCATTCTTCTGCATGTGGCCACCCAGTTTTTCCAGCACCATTTATTGAATAGGGCTTCCTTTCCCCAGTGTATGTTGTTGTCTGCTTTGTCAAAGATCACTTGGTTGTAGGTAGATGGTTTTATTTCTGGGTTCTTCTCCTTCACTCTGAATGCCTCCTGTCACTTCTCAGATGATTCACAATGCTCTCTCCAAGAAGGCCCATCTGTAGGTGGGCATCCACCTGCAACTTTCAATCCTCTCCTTGAGAGTAGCATGAGCAGGCTGCTTGTAGTCCACCATCTTGCCCCTCTCATTTTTCTGCCTCTGAATATTCAACCAGGGGGTCAGTTATAGCTCCTAGTGATTATATGCATAGGAAAAATGAATTACCCCAGGTGAACTGTGGTGAGAGACTCTTCCTTTCTCTTCTCTTAGGTAATATACACTTAGGAAATTGTGTTAAAGTTAAAAGATATTTAGTCTAACTTTGATAGTTGAATTTTTCTATCATACTCTTGAGCTTTTGCTCTAATCCCCAGAGAGACAGCGCTATCACCAAGAGAGATGACCTAGAATCAGATTCATTCTTTGTCTGACAAAATCCAGTTGAGAGGAGTGAGATCTGTTTCCACATCAGTAGTTAGTCTGACCATTGTGACGGGAAACTTAGAACACATGTACATTGAAAAGAGTGAATGAACAGCAAGGCATGTTGGAAGTTGGCCTTAATGGTTTTTGATTTTATAAATAAAATCACTCCAAAACTTGCATATTTTCTTCCTCTTAGTTGCTTCCTGATGGCTTTATAACATGAAAAAGGACTTTCTTTTCTCAAAATATTAGCTAAACTAATTCTTTATTGCAACATGCTTGGCTATCATTACATTAAAATTGACCTAGAGTAACATAACTATTAACAGCATTGTAGGTTTTATATTAATAGAAATTATTTATCATGTATTCTTGACCTACTTCCAAACCTAGAGAAATTTACAAAAACTTAGATAATGTGAAGTCAACAAGTTTATAATCATTAAAGGGGACGTACCAACTAATGGAAACAAGGGTTGTGATGGAGATGGGAAATATGGAGTGGGATAATTAAAATATAACACAGAGCCAATAGGGACTAGTGTTTAATGAATCAAATAACTCCAAGCTTCCTGGAAGCTAAGGCAAAAAGGGAAACATATGGGTTACACAGCTATCTAAAAAAGGGAGACACAGCAAATTATCAGAAGAGACCAACCATCTCCCAGCCCAGAACTCTGAGAAAAACCAAACACACTGGTTGGGAACTTTGAACAACGTAATGAATGGTATCTTCAATACAATTCTACAACAACTGCAGAGACCTTCCTTAGATGCTCATTTTTATATTGGTCCTATCAAAAAAATGAGGATATAATGTATTAACATTAGTTAGTTTTGTGAAGGTATTTCTTGAAGAATCAGATGAGAAAGCACTATTGATCGAAGGGTGGATTTGGAATGAGAATCTATAGCAAAGAAGAAGTTGTGGGTATCAGGACTAGTTAGCAGAATTAGGACTTTTGAACTCAATCAATTCAGTAGCATATTTACATGTTATCTGAACACAATTGAAAGAGAGGCAAAGCTAAATTGGGAAGAAAGAGGGAAGGGGGAGAACTGTAGCAGGTTTGCATTTTGGCTTGTGTCTACCACGTTTTTCATGTGGTTCAAGAGTCTGCATTTTTAATGACTACTTTTCTTACTCTGAACACCACAAAGAGGTGCTGGGAGCAATTTGGGGATTCCACCTCTCTAGGGAAGGATTGGGATAAAGAGTTGAATTGAACTGAGGTGAAGATGAGTGATTTATGATCATCTTTTGTCAGAGCTGGCATTTTTAGTTTGAAACCCTCTCATCTCATTTCTCTGGTTTCCTACCTGAGGCCGTTTTTCCCCATTTGCCCCTTATTTTATGGCAAAATTAGATAGTGTTGTCAAAAATATAGAAAATAAGAGAAAATACATATTCATATTTACATGATTTAAATACAATTCTATATTCAATTTGGATAAACTCTTCCCATCTTAATGTATGCATTTCTGTGTGTGTATATAGATAAATAGATGGATAGATGTGTATATATGAGAGCATTTTTAAACTTTTTATTACGGAAAATTTCAAACACACAGAAAAGTACACAGAAGGGTATAACGAATAGATCAGTTGTCTCATTGCTGCACCAGTTATGGCCATTTTTGCCAACTTCATTTTATCCCTCTCGCCTCCCACTTTTTTCCAACATTTTGTCATAAAACTTTTCAAATATACAGAAAAATTAGAAAATTGTAAAGTGAACACTCATGTGTCTGAAACCTAGATCCTACAATTAACCTGTTCCTGTACTTGTTTTATAACATATCTATCCATCCCTCCACTTATCTATCCACCAGTCCCTCTTATATTTTGATGTATTTCTAAGTAAGTTGCAGATATCACTACATTTTCCCCAAATGCTTCAGCTAGTGAATTAGTGAGTACATTTATTTATAGTTCCTTATTTTGGGGTAAAATAACATACAGTGAAATTCCTAAATTTTAAGCGCACCCATTGATTAGTTTTGACATACACATACACCTGTGTAGCCCAAACTCCTATTAAACCATACAATATAGAACATAACCATCACCCTAGAAAAATCATGATTTTGCCCAGTCAATTCATGTTTGAATCCCCATCCCAAGAGACAACTACTTTTTTGATTTTTTTTTTTTTACCTTGGATCAGTTTTGCCTCTTTTAGAAAGTCATATAAATGAGATCATATAGTATGTATTCTTTTGTGTAAGGTTTCTTTTACTCAGCACAATGTTTTTGAGATTTATTCATGCTGCATGTATAAATAATTTGTTTCAATCCTCTACCTAAAAAAATTATGAAGTATTTTAAAGCAAATGCATTATGTCCTTTGCCAATCAATGCTTCCATTTCATTTATACTCTCATTTGTATATAAGGATAGTCTGCCTCCAGTTTCTCCCATCATAATCTTTTCACTTCCTTCCTTCTGGTAAGCCACAGGTTACTCAATGGTTTTGCCTGCCTGGACTCCATAACACTGACACACTTATATTACCAGACACTTTGTGATAGTATCACGAAGGAAGGAAATTTAGCACTTTCTCCTTGCAGGAAACATTTTTGCTATATTATTCTTTCAATTTTTTTTTAAGAAATTCATTTCCTTTCCTTGCCTAAATCTTTCAAGAAATTTCTGCCCACTTGATTTTTCCACCCCCATCTTTATATGCATTACATCCCAATCATACCATTCATTACTCCACTCATCCATGCTCTATAACAGGAACTTTTTTAAATGAATGATCCTATTTTCATGGATCCTTTGATTGTGTCATCCATAGATGGAGAAAATCACAGCAAATAGAGTGGGAAATCATGGTGAATTAGGTGTACAATTTTTACTATACCTGAAAGTAACTCTGTTTCCTGAATATCTTGGTATAAATATTTAAAAAGTTGTTTTATACTTTCTGTCAATTGAAATTATTTTACCCTCAAATTTCCAGAGAAAAGCTTTTGACCTTAAGTACCAGCAGTTTAATTGAGGGACTGGGAATGAACAAGGTTCATCTATGTTCCACTTCACCACAGATGTCAGGTTAATTAGTAAAAAGCCCAGAAGGAGCAATTTGGGGATTCGATTTTCGTCACCCACTGGAGAAAAAAATCAGCTACTGGGAGAGTGTTCTCAGTATGTCTGCACCCTGTTATTCCTTCACTTAAAATTTGACAACCAGAATAAAATGCACCTTCTTGCATTGGAAGATCCCCTGTGGTGGTAAACACATTTACTTCCTCTTTCGTGAGAAACAGAAAAATGCAAGTGACTTACTTATTCTAAAATGTATTGTCACTTAAAATTTTAGGAAAAATATAATATAAAAATCAAGATTTTATTTTAAAATGTCTCTTGTATCATTATATGCTATATTACACAGTACAAATAATATATAATTTAAGAAAAAATAAGTAGTTATATTCTTTGAAAAATACAATAGTTTGAACCAACTCACCATAAAATATGCTAAAATTTATGAGATGGGGACCTTTATAAAAATAAGCTTCCCAGGACTTGTTAGGTTTTCCCTTCCTCTATTTAAAAATGGCCACATCAGGATACATAACAGCACAAAATTATTATGATAATGGCATCCCATTTTGGCATAAAAATAAATGTCAGTTGAAAATAAAACTTCTCCCCTCTTTTACCATGTTTCTCTCCTCTTTTACCATGATGTTTCTGTCATGTACTCGAACAAGTACTTGTTGAAACACTAAGTATAAAATACTTGTTGAAATGGTAAATATAAATACAGTAAGCACAAATTGTGTGGGTTTAATGGAAAATAGAAATTACCTAGGACTATCATTCAGGAGTTTGTGGAATATGTTCAGATTCATTATCATTTTTGATGTGTTAAATATTCATGAAGTATGCAGAATAGGTGAGGTTCAGTGATGTTCAGTGATTTGTCCAAGGTCACATAGCTGGGAATATCAGGACTCAAACCTTGATAATCTGAGTTTATATCTGGTTTTCTTCCTCTTATATCAGGTATCTTCATTAAAGACAGAAGATACACACAAGTTATTATAACACATGACCATGAACAATGAATGATATATCTGTAACACAAGATTTCACACATCACATCCAGATGAGATTATCAGGAAGTATTCTTTGATAACGTTGCATTTGACCTTTCTTCTTGACAGAGAAGAGATAGGCTAAATTTCTCTCCCATTCCAAAATACTTATGGTTTTTGCATTTACATTAAAACAAAATGTGCAAGTGTTCCAGGTTTATGTGTCCTTTGTAAACACAACTTCTTGTTGGATTTTGGTAAGATTCTGAAATGACTTAAATGACTTCCTGAGTAATAAATAGCTTTTGAAGAGCAAGATCTTGATGAATTATGTGTAATCAGAGACACAAACTCAAGACATGAATTTTAAAATTCTCCTCAAATACACATGCTTAAAAGCAACATAAGAGAAAATAAGTTTGTGGTAAAAATGTTTTAGTGTGCTCTCCTTTCTTAAATATTGACAAATTCTGTGAATGGTCAAAGACCTTATTCTAATTCATAATGCCTGTTTGTACATTTTGCCCTCAAGCTCAATTTTGTACACATTTTTTTTAATCCTTTCAAGGCTTTAAAGCAAAAGATAGATGAACCAGTCCCAGAAGTTATTCCTGAAATAGGGGCTGAGGAGTCTCTGCAAAGAGTTCTCCCTTCTAGCATCCATGACGTGATGGCTACTGTGGGACACTGATCTCCACGAAGTAAAGACATTGGTCTTTTTCAGCTGATGTCCTGGTTTTGTATGTTTCTACAAAGGAAGGTCAAGGAAACAAGAGTATACCACCACTAACAAGAGAAGCAAGGTAGTTGCGGTCAGAGGAAGTTTGCTTTGATCACCTCTATCTGCTCTTGAGACCGTCAATGGGGCGGGGCAGTACTGTGGACAGTTCCCTTCCTGCTCTCAACCTTGGCTCAAATCCCCCTGAAAAAGCTTTTCTTCCCCTTCACACCATTGCCTCAGGGACAATTCAGCCTTCTTGAGTCTCCACATAAATTCTATCAGATGTGGGTCTTGCTCTTCACCTGCCTCTATTAACCTCTGTGAAGCCTGTAAGTGCCGATAAGCATTGTCCTCAAGCCCTTACACCAAATATGAAAAGGATCACCAGATAGGGGAGGGAGAAATAGGAACAGTTAAAATAATGTAGAAAAATTGGTAAGATGAGGAGAAATATTGCAATGTGAGTGAGAAGAGAGGAGAGAAAACAAAGAAGCTTATACGGTGAGTAGGAGTGTGACATGGCTGCCTCCTGGTGAAAAAAAGTTCCTCTTAGTATGAGTCCTTCAGAGCCTTTGGGAGTGTTCAGGAAACACTTGTTGAAACATACCTCAGTGGGAGAATTTTTGAATGCTTATTCCATCTATATAAAAAAAATCTGACAGCCTACCAAAATGATTCAGCTTCTTGAGTCAATAGCCCAGCTTTTTACCACAGCCACCTTTAAAAGCCTGTACAAGCAATATGTTCTAATGATTTCTTCCCATGAGTCTAACACTGGGAAGAATGCCTTGATCAAAAGCAGATGATCATGGATTTGAACTTCTGAGCCCATATGCTGACCATTCCATATTGTTATAAATAACCTTTCAGTATGCTGGACCCCAAGCTCAGTGCTATGGTTTGTGTCCCCAAAAGTTTATGTGTTGGATACTTAATCCCCAATGCAACAGTGTTGAGAGGTGGGACCTTTAAGAGGTGCTTAGATCATGAGGGCTCTACCCTCATGAATGGATTAATGCTTTTATCAAGGGAGTGAGTTCATCACCCCAAGAGTGGGTCCTTATAAAGGATGAGTTCAGCCCCCTCTCTTACTCTCCTGTGCCCATTTGATGCCTTACACCATCTTATGACATAGCAAGAAGGCCCTCACCCGATGCTGGCCCCTTGATCTTGGACTTCCCAGCCTCCAGAACTGCGAGAAACAAATTTATTTTCTTTATAAATTATCCAGTCTCTGGTATTCTTTTATAGATGCACTAAGACACTCAGTCAGACAGAAAGAATGCTCCTTCAGCTAATGGAAACTGAAAACTCATGAATACATATAGACAAATCTCTTCTATAAAACAGATCAGATATTATATAGCTGGATGGGGAAAGTTTACAATTGATAAAGTCTTGTATAATAGAACATGGATGGACACATATTTAGCTTTGGGCTGGTCTGGAATTCTAACCATGTTGTATGTAAAATCTATGGCATCCAGGGGAATCAAGTAGCTTATGGGTCAAATGAGGGTAATTTGACTTGTTGGTTTTGGAAAAGGATTTACAAGGGTGTGGCTTAGTCAGTTCAGGCTTCCATCACAAAGCGCCATAGTCTGGGTGGCTTAAAAACAACACAGATGTATTTCTCACAGCTCTGAAGACTAGAAATCCAAGATCAGGGTGCCAGCATGGTTAGATTCTGGCAAGGGTCCTCTTCTGGGTTGCATATTGCCGATTTCTGGTTGTGTCCTCATATAATATGAAGAGCTAGGTAGCTATCAAGCCTCTTCTTATAAGAGCACTAATCCCATTCATGAGGGTTCTGCCTACATGACCTAATTACCTCTCAAAGGCCCCACCTTCAAATACCTTCACGTTGGGATTAAGGCTTCAACATACCAATATTGGAGGAACACAAACATTCAGTCAATTTTAGGTAGTAAGCTTGGAGTATATGAAAAAGGTGGGCAGGAAGTAGTGTAGGAACACCCAACCTCCTATAAGATGGTGAACTAGCATGGAATGCTGGCTGCTTGCCCCCAAAGAAAATCTAAAGATGCCTCAGGAGAGTTGTAATGCTAGATGGATTCCAGGAACTCACATAATACATGGTAAAACCTTTGGGGAAAATGAAGGTGGTTGGGTCTATGTGTATGGTGAGAACAAGCAGTGAAAAATGGCATCCTATACCAGGAGAGGGTCAAGAATGAGATGGATAAGGGCTGAGGGAGAGCTTTCTAGTTATGATTTTTTCCCCTCATTTGCCCAGGCAAGGTCACTCTTAGCTCCACTGCTACTCGAGGCTAGGAAAGGCAGCAATGTCAACCATTGCTGAGTAAAATTATGGAAACCCAGAGCCTTACAAAATGGAACGACCACAGGAATCAGATTGGTCACGACTGGTTGTTTCCCCTTCTGTTCAAGGACTAGGAAATTCCCACAGAGGCTGCTTGGCCCTGAAAAGGTATATCCGGGGGTAGTAAATACTGAGGTGGGGGATTGAAACAAGAAGTGGTTAGGTGTGGTTAGGTCTATATTATAATACTAGAATTCTGTGCCCTACACCATGTTCCCAAATAAACTTTTGAAGGGGCACATGGTCTTGAGACCAAGATAGACATTACTATGCAAACCATCTGATCACATCAAGAGAAAAACGGATGAATTCAGAGACATTTCATAATCCACTTTTGAAGTGAAGTAGTAGCACAAAGAACAATATCTCTACTCTCAAGGCCAGAGTTATGATGATAAGGGTAATCGATAGTAGGGAACAACTCTACTTAGTGGAGGATGTATTTATTAAGATAGAGGTTAGGCTGTTGTACCAAATGTCCACTTGTGTAAACAAGACAGAAACTTAGTTCTTTCCCATTAAAGGTGGTCCAGGGATGGCATGGTAGGTCTCCAGGATCAAGGGCCCAGTGTCCTTCCATCTTGTTCTGCCATCCTCAAAGTGAAAATTTCACCTCTTTGTCAAAGGCAGAGACATCATCATATCTGTATTCTAGACAGTGAGAAAAGCAAAAGGGGGAAAGGGAAGGCAGGCTTCTTTTCTTTGGAGAGCATGGACCTGGAGCTTGCATAAATAACTTATATTCACACTCTATTGGCCAGAATTTAATCACATGGTCCCATCCAACTGCCAGTGAAGCTGAGAAATGAGAGTTTTTAGCTGGGCAGCTTTGTGCCTAGATAAAAGCTGGGTGTTCTATTATTAAAAAATGAAGGTGAGGAGGATATTAAGAGGCAATTAACATTTTCTGCTACAAGGAACAGTCTTACAAAGGTCACTGCTCACAGAACAGTTGGAGATGCTCGTTATTGGGTGCTTGTGTGGTAGTTTCCTGAGGAACCTCAGAATCAATTGGGCAACACTTTCCCAGAGGCTAATTTATGGCAACAAAGTAAAGATAAAATCTGTAATACTGTATAATTTTGTGTAGAAAAAATATTGGAAGAATAAACTGCAAATCATTAGCAGTAGTTATTTCTGGGACTGTGGGAATATGGATATTGTGTGTGTGTGTGTGTTTTATAATTTTCTATAATAAGCAAGTATACATTGCACTTAAGGGCATCACAATATTAACTTTTATGATTACCAAACTCTAGTATTAACCATTTTTTATCTCTTCCTATAGTAAAAAATATATATAATGAGGTTAGCATTCATCAGACTCTATTTTGCATATTTCAATCATCTTAAGTAAAAATCAATTTGTTGCCAATATCATTTTATAGTCATTCCAAAGCCAAAAAAGAGTAAAACTGACATACATTTGCTGATATTTGTAACTGATGGACTTGGTAGGTATGAGGATATCAATATTTATGAGTTAATTACTATACAAATGAAATGACTATATTCCTATTTTCCTTAATATTTGCTATGAAATCTGTAGGTCTTGGGGAAAGCAGCTTTGGGATTCTTGTAAACCCCACTTAAAACCAATAAAAATCATGTCTCTAAAGGTGAAGGAGCAGAGAGGGTTGAGCAAATACTCTGAGGCTGGTACTTTTACAAACATCTCACATAATTCTTACAGCAACCTCTTCCATTTGGCATTATCCTTCTATATTTGAGAAAAGGGAGCCCCAGATTCCAAAGATGTCACAGAACTGGTGTTTGAAATGGTCTGTTTCTATTAATAATTCCAAAAATATGT
Organism: Indri indri; assembly: GCA_004363605.1. Taxonomy (NCBI): domain Eukaryota; kingdom Metazoa; phylum Chordata; class Mammalia; order Primates; family Indriidae; genus Indri; species Indri indri. Next base: position 21,676 of record RJWJ010007983.1, on the reverse strand, counting down.
GCCCCTTTCACTATACTCCATCAGCTTCTATGAAATGAAATGCACTGTTTGTCTTGTTTGGAAAAATTACACATCATGCCAAAATATTCCTACTTTTGGATTTATCTGGAATGAAGAGAAGCAGCTGATGTGTTTTCTAGCCCTTACAAGTCAACTGCTGTATGTGCTTCTACTCAAAGCTAAATGGCCGTTTAAAGCCCTCACGCATTAACTATTCCTTCTAAATTTTTTTTCTTTTATGGTACTTAACACCCCTGGATAAAACTTCAACAATTATACCTTTATTCATAATTCACATTAAATCATGCTTGAAACTCGGACTCGGGGCGGGGGAGGGGGGCTAAGGGCAACATACGTAACCTAAACATCTGTACACCCATAATATGCTGAAATTAAAAAAAAAGTATATTTATAAACAAAAGTATCTGTAATTAAAGATTGTTATCATTATTTTGATTTTTTGTGACTTATTTTGGTCCCATAGGGTCTTATTTAAGGAGACTACATTTGTATTATTACATTTATTTGTTGGAAAATGAGACAGGGGTTGCCCTGCAGTAATATTTCCATAGAGATTTTATAGAAGACGTAAGCTGCAAATAAGCTGGAATACTTATAAACCTGAACACTGGAACCTTAGATATAAATTAAGTTTCTACAAAAGATGGAGTATAATGGGTAATGTAATAATGATAGTGTTGTACTTTAGCTAAAAATCCAGAAATATAAAAATAGGAAACATCAGGACCTAAGTAAAGGAATAAATCTAGACCATATAGAGCAGCTGCCCACCCTATACCATTTTCTTCCTGAAATTGCTTTCATGTACATAACAACTCATAGATCTTTCTTCTTCTCCATGGAAACCTACTTTTCTCTAACAACAATCCTACAAAGCTAATTACTGCCACAAAGATATATGGTATAGAGAAAGGTAGTATTGATCTTGACAATCCTGAGAAAATTGAAAATACTTTGCAGAGGAACATTGGTTCCGGTCAACTTTGTGTGCAATGTTTAAATATGATATCTTAATATACGGCAAATAGGTAAGCACTTCTGGACTGTTTAGTGTGTCAAATACTTTGAAATAGCCAATTTTCCCACTCTTGAGTTATTCTGCAAATAAGGAATAATTTCTCAAGTGTTACAGGTGAACATATGGTTGTATTGATCTGAAAATTCTTAACTGACTCAGACACCTAGAAAGTGGAAAAATAATTATTCTGGTCAAAGGTTAATTTGTTGTACTGCAATACTTGGCACCAACAGGTACATTCTAATCAGTTTTTGGTGCCACAATTGTGTATCAAGTCCAGCAGTGGGTGTGCAGTTGATTATATGCCAGTGGCAGGCTGCTGAAATGCTATTTTAGCCAGGGCCAGCTTGCAGTTATTATAATGATTTGACACCTCTGCCCAAATTTAGTGTCAGGAAAGTTGAAATCTCATTTCTTAGGAAGAATATCTGAGGTGTAGAGGGTTCTGCTTTCTGAGTTGTCATTTGTCAAATTTAATTTTAGAACAAAAGCCACATAGTTATTCCAGTCATATTGATTTGATCCAAATGCTTTTAAAGTGGTCATGATCACATGCAAAATTTCTGATTTTTTTTTCCATTGATGGGGTCTGCCTTTGGAAAGTGATGAGGAAAAGATTATATTAGCTTGTACAGACCTTAGATTCTATCACTGTTTGGTGATTTTGTGGGGGTGCCATTCGTTAAAAGAGAAACTTCGGACAAATTTAACAGAGTTCAATTGAGCAAAGAATGATTCACGAATTGGGCGGCCATTAGAACCAGAAGAGATTCAGAGAGACTCTGCATTGCTGTGTGGTCAGAGAGGATTTATGGACAGGAAAAGGAAAGCGATGTTCAGAAAATGAAAGTGAGATGCTCTCCTGTCAGGTTTGAATGGAGGCTGGGGGAAGAAACCACCACAGGCAAGTAGCTTGGGAGACCAGCATGCTGACTGATGAACTGGTAGATATGGTTTTCCCTTGGAACTGCTGACCAGTGAGGGGCGGGGAGTGCAGGTAGCAGCTCTGCTCCCAGTAGAGCTTCTGGTGGTCACTGCAGGATGGAAAAGAGGCCTCGGAGTTCTCACAGGCAGAGCTTCTGCACGTGGCTGGGCCATAGTCAGTTTCTTTGTGGTTTTTACAGCCCTTCACAGGAGTGTCCGTAGCCATTATCTCAGCTGCCTTTTGGCTTCAATTTCTTGTCAGGTTTCAGGGGTGTCTGGCCACAGAGGTATCGTCTTATCATCTCAGTCCACCATACATGTGCTTATCACTCTAAGGGGTCAGCAATTTCACTGTAGGCTGAGTCACTTATCATCAGCGACTCCATTTTGAGATATTTAGGATCATAAAACATTATGATATATCAGGTACAGAAATAGTTAAATTGGTTACAGTTCAGCGTTTGCCTTATTTGAACGTGGTTTGAACAGTTGGTAGCTTTGGATTGGCCAAAACTTTGTGATTGGCACAAGAGTAGATTCCAATCTGTTTACACATCCAGTTAGGTTACAGTTCACTATGTATGGAGAAACCTTTAGGCCATATTTAAAATATGTGAGGAGGTAGCTTTAGGTTAAACTTTATTTAACACATTTTATCCTAATAGATTTCCCTCTATCTATAAATAGTGGTAATCCACATTCATGAAAACTTATACATTTTCTAAGGCACCACTTTCTCAGTGCAAGTTCCATAGTGTAAACTAGAACATATCTTGATTGACAGCATTCTTTTTCTTGAACTCCTTTTTTGTGAGTTCAATTTGTTTGGCTGAAAACTTAAGACCATAGTGTATCTGCCCTTTTTCTCCTCCTGATCCCCAGCATGTACTCTTGCACTTCTTCCCTATCATGTTCCATTTCACACTCAGGATATTCTGATACAAATGCAAATCTGACTATACTCACTTCCCCTACATCCCAAGCACTGGGGTCCTCCTCCCCAGACAGAGGCTGGGGAGAATGATGGCCTTTGTCTAATAGCTAATTGCGAATTTCAAAAGGTAATTTCAAGCTTTAACCAGGTCTTTGTGTAGCTAACAGAATGGTCATTAAGAGGTATATGGCTTAGTAATGGGCCATTTCTTATTCTTGGCAGGCTCAAGGAGGTATAATTTGTGAGAAGGGGATAAAAGAAAGGCACTAACAATGCTTTGCATAATAATGTGCCTTACTAACTCCATTATGAGAGAGGTGACCTTGTAAATTATGGAACCTTAGGGAATTATTGCCTTTTCCTTCCTACTGGGTTTGTTTGTGCTGTCTCTGCTAAATAGTGTTTGTCCTCCGAAGACTATGGGTGAGTGTATGTGTGTACATATAAATATGTGTTCCAACAGTTAACTATTGGGCAATCAGAAAAAATAGACTTCTCTGCAACTCATACTGGTGGGAGAAACTCAGATTGGAATGTAAGAGTAGTGCCAATGCACACCTAGATGTTTCTATGGTATGCAGAATGTCAAAGATCACTATGGACTGTCCTTCTGGACCCTAGATCACAATTATAGGTGAAACAACTTGGATTTATGGAAATTGCTTGGAGCAGAGAGATATATCCTGGGCTGAGAACAAGATCTACGTGTACTGGAACGATGTCCTAAAAGGTGGGTGAGCATTTGCAAAAATGTGGTTATGGTATTTGGACACCTTTCTCCACATTCATACTGGGTCTTTTTCCTTTGGGTTATGGGGAGAAATACGTTGCTATGCTCTTTGAGATTTTATTTCTTCTTTTCTCCACTGTAATTCTCAACCATGCAGCAAATTTAGTCTTAAAGTGTAGAACTATTGGGATAAATGGACAGAAGAGGAAAATGTGTCCTGTTCCATTTTTGCCCTTTACTAGGGCCATATGGGGGATGTAGCCTATTAGGAGACTCTGCCCAATGTCCAATCTACAACTGTAGTGCAGTGAGCAGGAATGAGGCAGCACAGAGAGGTGGGTAGCAACCTACAAAACCAAGGAAACTTTTGTGTGGACAACTCGGGAGCCAAATCAGACAGACAAGCTCTCCCCTCTCCCCAAAATACTAGAGAAATGAATGCTTACTGAAGACATGGGTTGCAACCTGCATTGATGGTCTTGTTACTATCTTGATTAGAATCCTTCAATAGCTTCCTATTACTCTTAGAAAAACAGGCATGTTGGGGCTCAGAACACAATACCCCAAAATATGGCACCTTGGCAATTGAGAAACTTACAGAAGCAAGAAGGTCACTCTGACCTCCTCCCTTTCTCCCCTGAAGCATGGTCATAAAGGAATTTTCTGACCTATGTCCCTTCAAAGTAGGTCATAAGACCCTCATGTGACAGATGTCCTGCCCCATACCCAGTAGGTAGAAATGTCATACAGAAACACAGAAAAGAATCCGAACTAATGGGCCTTGCTGAGTCGCCCTCCCCAGTTTATTACCATTAGATCATACCCTTTTGGTGAATCACACTTCTGCACAACTGTCCATTCTTCACTGAACCTAAGCATAGAAATATACAGTTTTCCCTGGGTCTTTGGGTCTTATTTCTAAAGGCTCTCGTGTCACCTAAAACTTTGGTTAAATAAATTTGTTATGTTTTTCTCTTGTTAATCTGTCTTTTATTATAGAAGTGCAAGCCATGAATCTTGTGATGGGTGAGAAAAAAATTATTATTTTTTCTTCCCTATAGGTGAAATACTCGGCGTTGCCTACAAGGCCCTACAAGATGGCGCCCCTGACTTCCTTTCTTTCAACCTCCTCTAGATGCTTTAAGACATCATTTTCTCTTTTACCTTAGGACCTTCACACTGGAATGTTTTATTCTTTTCCTTTCAATAAACTAACTTCTACTCAGTCTTCAGATTTCAAAGTAAAAGTCACTTCTTCAGGCCCTTTTTTGTATCCCCATACTCTGGTAAATTCCCTAGTTCTGAACTCCACAATTCTTCTTGGTAAGATAAGTTACAATTAGTCAATTTCTCTCTTCCATGCTAGACCAAAATTTACTTGAGACAGCTATTATGTCTGTCTTGTTTACTGACACATCTCTCTGTGCCTATCCAAGTGTTTGAAACGCAGTAAGTGCTTAAAATTATTTGTTGATCAATTAAATTCATCAGAGCAACAAAAATTTATGCATAAGCTTATTGATTACATTATTATTTAAAATAACAAAAACTGGGATATATTATGCATGTGTAACATCAGACAAGTGGCTAGATAAGTTACATGCACATATTAGAATATTATTTGTTTACAATTAATTTTTAAAGAATATTTTCAAAGAGTGTTTTATCTTCCTAAATATATTAAAACTGTCTCAAATATTATAAAGATACTTGTTTTTTTTCTTTTCATCATCAACTAGAAAAACTAGGAGTGTCAGACTTTAAAGTTTTGGTATCTTTTTCACCTCCCATTCATTTCAAGATCTATTGCAATTTGGAATCTGCCCCTACCACTTTTATCATCTGCAATGTCCTCTTAAGTCTTTATTCTATCTGACCTTTGTCAAAGTTAACACTACTGAGCAGTTTCACTTTGAAAACTACTATTGTAAAAACTACTAGGATAATTTTAGGAGTTGAAGGAGGAGGATTGACTGGAAATGGGCAGGAGGAATCCTTCTGGGGTGATTGAAATATTCTTTATCCTGATCTGGGTGATCAAGACAAGATTTGTACATTTTATTCTATGTTAATTATACATTGGAAAAGTCCTGCTACCATTAAAAAACACACTATAACTATTCCTTCCCCAAACTTCATTGATTTAATTCCCTCTTTTTTATCCTGTGATTTCTATTTATCTCTCTTATGGCCTGGTGCCACATCTTTGACTGAAGCTAGATTTACATACAGAAAACTGTATAGATCTTAAGTATAAAATTAACTGAGTTTTAACAAATACATACATCTTTATATATATATGTGTATATATATAAAGATATACACCACACCACATTCAAGATACAAAAGATTTCCTCATCTCCAAAATTCCCTCATTTTTTACTGATAATATCCACCACCTCCCATATGCAAGCACTGTTCTGACTTCTATAATCATAAATGAATTTTGCCTGTTATTGGACTTTTATGATTGATTTGTTTGCATGAGATTTTTACATATTATAAATACAAATTCTTTGTCAGAATATGTGTCATGAATATCTTCTCCCTGTGGCTTACCTCCAGTTAATTAATGGTGTCTTTTGATGCATAAGAGTTTTCAAATTTTAAATTTTGATGAATTTCCATTTATTTTTTTATTTGTATGGTTAATGTATCTTATTTTTAAATGTGAAAATAAATAAATGTTAAAATGATAAAATTTACCAGTGAAGTCATCTGAGCCTGAAATTTTTTTTGTGGGAAAATTTTTTATAATTAATTTATTTAACCAATATAGGGATATTCAGAATTTCAGTTTCTTCTTGTGTCCATCTTAGAATGCTGTGTTTTTAAGGTATTTATCTATTTCATCTAATGTATCAAATTTATTGGTATAAGGTTATTTATAATATCTTCTCATAATCCTTTTAATGACTACAGAATCTATACTGATGTCCTCTCTTTGTGTTTCCTCTCTTTCTATTTTTTAACGTCCCTTTTTTCTTGAGCAGTCTTGCTAGGGGTTTGCCAATTTTACTAATCTTTCAAATTACCAAATATTGGCTTTGTTATTTTTCTATATTTTTTCTACTTTATTGATTTACTTCTTATTTTAAACATTTGTGTATTTATTTTGGGTTTAATCTACTTGCTTTTTTTTTTCTTACAGCTTAAGTAGCAAACTTTGTTCAGTGATTTAAAATCTTTCTTCTTTTCTAATACAAGCATTTAAAGCTAAGCACTGCTTTGGCATATGATTTCAATTTTTTGAAATGTATTGAAACTTATCTTATGCCCCACACAATGATTTATCTTGGTTTTTTACCCAGTTTTTAATTGGGTTGTCTTTTATTTTTGAGTTGTAAGCATTCTTTATATATTTTTGATATTAGACCCTTATCAGGCATATATTTGCAAATGCTTTTTCCCATTCTATAGGTTGTCTTTACATTCGTAAGAGTGTCTTTTGAATCATGAAAGTATTTAATTTTGACAAAGTCCAATTTATATATATTTTTTCTTTTCTTGCTTGTATTTTGGTGTTATAAGAAGCCATTGCCTAATCAAAGTCACAAAGATTTACTTCTATGTTTTCTTCTAAGAATTTTACAATTTTGGCTTTTACATTTAGGCCTTTGATCCATTTTAAGTTAACTTTTGCATGTGGTGTGAGATAAGGGTCCAAAGTCATTCTTTTGCATGTGTGTATCCAATTGTTCCAGTACCATCTGTTGAAAAAAAACATTCCTTCCTCCACTGAATGGTTTTAGGACCCTTATCAAAAATCAATTGACCATAAATGTTAAGGTTTATTTCTGGACTTTAAATTCTATTCCATTGATCTATGTCTATCCTTATGCCAGAACCATACTTTCTTGATTATTGTTGCTTTATGGTAAGTTTTGAGATCAGGAAGTGTGAGTCATCCAACTTTGTTCTTCTTTTCAAAGATTGTTTTGGTTATTCTGGGTCCCTTGAGTTTCCATATGAATTTTGGGGTAAGCTTGCCAATTTCTACAAAGATGCCAACTGGAATTCTGATAGGAATTACACTGAATCTGTAAACCAATTTGGGGAACATTACCATCGTAACGGTATTAAGTTTTATGATCCATAAATATGGGATGTTTTTCCATTTATATGGACCTTCTTTAATTTCATTCGACAATGTTTTGTAGTTTTCAGAGTATATGTTTCACACGTTTGTTAAATTTATTTATAAGTATTTTATTCTTTTTGATATTAAAAATCAAATTATTTTCTTAATTTCATTTTTGGACTGTTCATTGCAAGTGTATAGAAATACAATTAATTTTCCTATATTAATCTTCCATCCTGCAACTTTGCTGAACTCATTTATTAGTGTTAATATTAATAGTTTTTTGGTGATGCCTTAGGATTTTATATGTAAACAGAGAAAGCTTTATTCCTTCCTTTCTAATATGGATTCCTTTTATTTCATTTTCTTGTCTAATTGCCCTACCTAGAACCTCCAGTACAATGTTGAATAGAAGCAATGAGAGCAGATACTTTTGTCTTGTTCTTGATCTTAGAAGGAAATAATTCAGTCTTTTACCATTATGTATGATGTTAGCTATGGGTTTTTATAGATGCCCTTTATCAGGCTGCAGAAATTTCTTCCTATTCCAAGTTTTTTGAGTGTTTTTTATTATGAAAGGGTGTTAGATCTTCTCAATTAATTTTTTGCATCTATTCAGATGATCATGTGCTTTTAAAAAAAATTCTAACAATATGGTGCAATATATTAATTGATTTTCAGATGTTAAAACAAGCTTGCATTGCTGGGATAAATCCCACTTGGTCACAGTGTATAATTCTTTTTTACATGTTGCTATAATCAGTTTGCTAATATCTTATTGACAGTTTTTGCATCTATATTCATAAAAGCTATTGTTCTATAGTCTTCTTTTTTTTTTTTTTTTCTGAGACAGAGTCTCACTCTGTTGCCCTGGCTAGAGTGCCGTGGCATCAGCCTAGCTCACAGCAACCTCAAACTCCTGGGCTCGAGCAATCCTCCTGCCTCAGCCTCCCGAGTAGCTGGGACTACAGGCACGTGCCACCATGCCTGGCTAATTTTTTCTATATATTTTTAGTTGTCCAGCTAATTTCTTTCTATTTTTTTGGTAGAGACGGGGTCTCGCTCTTGCTCAGGCCGGTCTTGAACTCCTGAGCTCAAATGATCCACCCGCCTCGACCTCCCAGAGTGCCAGGATTACAGGCATGAGCCACTGTGCCCAGCCTAGTCTTCTTTCTTATGGTGTCTTTGTCTAGTTTGGTATCAGAGTAATACTGACCTCATAGAATGAATTAGGAAGTGTTTTCCCCTCTTCTATTCTTTGTAGGATTTTGAAAATGATTGGTATTCATTCTTATTTAAATATTTGGTAGAATTCACCTGTGAAGACATCTGGGCTTGGAATATTATTTGTAGGCAATTACTAATTCAATCGCTGTGCTTGTTATCCATGTATGCCTTTCAAATGTGTATTTTTCCATTTCTAGGTATAGTATTCTGTAAATATTAATTAGACTAAGTGCTATGGTCTTTTTGTGTCCCCCCAGAATTCATATATTGAAACCTAATCACCAAGGTGATGGTATTAGAAGGGGAAGACTTTGGGAGGTGATTAGGTCATGAGGGCAGAGCCCTTGTGAATGGGATTCGTGCTATTATAAAGAGGTCTGAGGGAGCATGTTAGCCTCTTTGTCCTTCTACTAGGTAAGGACACAGCAAGATGTGCCATCTATGAAGCAGAGAGCCCTTACCAGACATTGCATCTGCTTGATCTTAGAAATTCCAGCCTGCAGAACTATGAGCAATAAATTTCTATTGTTTATAAATTACCCAGTCTAAGGTATTTTGTTATAGCAACCCAAATGGACTAAAACACCAAGTTAACTAATGATGTTGTTCAGATCATTTGTATTCTTCTTTTTTTTTTTTTTTGGTTTAGTGATGCTAGCAATTACTTAGAGAGGTTTGTTAAAATTTCCAACTCTGATTATGGCTTTTTATATTCTTCCCTTTAGTTCTGTATGTTTTTGTTTTGAACATAGTGAGGCTCTGTTATTTGATGGATACACATTTAGGATTATTATGTGTTCTTAATCCATGGACTTTTTTTCTCATGATAAAATACCCCCTTTATTCCTCATAATATTTATAGTCTAGTATGTCTTAAAGACGTCCACTTTGTCTGATATCAGTATAGCTACAGCATCTTAGCTTACACCATAAAATTGTTGAGTGGTAATCCCTGGTGGGTCTTAATTTATATGGTACTAGTTAGGTTTTCAGAACACTGTAGAATCTCCTTTTCCAAACATGGGAATGAGCTTTTTAGTCAGTGCCTCTGTTAGGTTGTGCTGAGCCTTAAGATGGTGACTAGAAATATTTACCTGATGGTACTTGAATGTTTTTTCCTTGATAATTAATATAATCTCATCAAGAGTCAAAGCAAATCTATATGGGTAATGTACAGATGATTCGTGGTGAGATTCAGCATCACAAAATGAGGGGCCATAGCAACAATTCTAGTCCTCCTTGTTGCTAGTTATTTTCAACAAACAACTGTTAGCATGATTTGGGGAGAATGATGTCCAAGAAAGTGATTCCAAAAGGTTCTAACAGAGGAAAGTTTCAATATGTGTGCATGCTTTGAATAATGGAAAACAATGTTTGGGTGTGAGGTCACAAAATTGAGAGTGGCATCCTTCTGCTTAGGCTAAGATAGCTTTAAGTCAGTTCCACTGCAGCATAAATGATGATGTGTCATTGGGGCATAGTTTATGTGTAATTTATATGTACACACACACATATATATCTATATTTATATATAGATATAAATATAGATATATCTCACAGGGTGCAGGCAGCCCTCCTGACCAGGGGAGGACACATGCTGGTTTCCAACAGATCTACATCACCACCCAGGTGGGAGTGTCAGCCATGGAGGGAGCCCAGTGGGCATGAGAGCTGCTGGCCAGATTTGCCACCACGGCTGGGTGGGCTGAGCAGACTCTGCTCTACCCCTGCCCTCCCAGCCTGACGCCCATCTCAGTGCCCCAGAGAGCCCCGACCACTGCTCCCTGGCACACCTACATACATACATACATATATGTGTGTGTGTGTGTGTGTGTGTGTGTGTGTGTGTGTGTGTGTGTGTGTGTGTATATATATAGAGAGAGAGAGAGAGAGAGAGAAACTCTGATTGTAATGTTAGCTTTACATCTGAAAAACCTCTAAGGAAGTCAAATGAACAGAGAATGCATCCTATTCAAAGGCTCCAATTGGCACTAAACACACTATTCACAAATCAAATCTGTGAGTCTTGTGACAAGTAAGACAAAAGCCTGTTAAGGGAATTTTAAAATATACCCATAGTTGTATGGATGCAAGAATGGTTAAAAGCATGCACAATGGAGTTAGACTGAAATGATTTCCAGTCTACTTGTATGCTCTTGAGCATGTTACTTAATCCAAGAGTCAGTCTTCTTATCTATAAAATAGAGATTACAATGGTATCGGACAGGTTTTTGGTGAGAATTAAGAGAGATAATCCACTTAAAGCATTAGCACAGTTCCTAATACATAGTAAACATGCAATAATTTATAGTTATTACTTTTATTAATATCATCATTTTATGACTATTACTATTGTGAATGGCGTAACACCAATACCATCACTAAAGGAAATTTTAATGGGTGTACTTCTGAGAAATGGAAAATAAACACAGAAGGAATGTATGAGATGAAAGAAAAAATGCTAAGCATATAAAATGGTCAACATGTAGGTAAAATTAGGCACATATTGATATCAATGGCATATAATTTGCAGGGCTAAAATTCAAGATAGAACTATGTGGCTGTATTGTCAATAAAGGCATAGAAGTTGTAAATGGGGAGTGGTTGACATTTAAGTTCTAAGGTCCTTGTATTATTTTGGAAGAAGATAACATTATTGATTTACTTTAGATTTGTTAAATAAGTATATGAAAAATTCCAGGGTAACCACAAAAGGAATAGAAATAGAGTATATCTTGTAGTCTACTAGAAGTGAAAAAATCAGAATATGAATGAATAAAAGCAAAAATAAAAATTATAGGTGAGAAGGGAAAATTCAATGGCATTATACCTATGTGCCCTACTTCAGCCAGGTAGACAAAGTACTCAATAAAGGTTATATTTTTATGGTATAGTAAGAAATGTTGAGTACGGTGGCTTGGTTCTGCAAGTTCAAGAAATAAATGTCTGACATAATCCAGGCATCTGGCTTATATGCAAATAAGAATACAGGCAATGAATAATCTGCTCCACAAATTATCCTGCACCCACCCCCTCCGACTTGGATAGATCTTGCTTCAGCTTTGAAGGAACCAGGCTGAACTGAGTTGGATCCAACTGGACCTGAAGCAGCCCGCAAAGTCTGGCCAAAGTGAAGCCAGAGAATCTTAGCCCCTTAGATACTCTGTGTATTAGGGTTTACTCTTAAGATCCTGACTTTAACCAACTCTTAATTCTTCCCTAGAGAGAATCTAAGTTGTTTCTTTAGACCAAGAGATATCTGGGTCTTTCCAAGGTAGCAGACAGGTGATGAGCTAAAATTAGGAGGAACTTTTTGGTTATGCTCTGACCTAGGTTAATGGGATCCTCTAGGTCTGTGCCAGTAAATTTCTCAACTACACTTTATACTGCTTTTTTCCTTGTTAAAAGTCGAAGAAGATAAAATGGCATAGTGGGAGGGAGGCAAGATGGCCAACTAGAGACACAGGTCACCAGATTGTCCCAAAAAGAAGAAAAAGCTTCAGGTGAAAAAGCATAGCCCAGGTGAAATACTGAGGGAAAAGTGCCAAAACATAGGCTCACTGGAGATCCTACTGGAAGAAGTTTCAGAGAAGAAGAAGGAGCAAGATTTTGACAGAGGCCAGCCCTGGAGGAGTTTAGAGCCTGGTGGAAAAGGTAGGTGGGAGTGCTTACTTTTCTTCCCCTAACACCTGTGGCCTGCCTGGTTCCAATCTGCTAGAGAGCCCTTCCACCCTGATGAATCCAGGCACTGCTGTCATCAGTGAACTGAGAGCTTCCTGGGAGCAGAGCACCAGCCCGTGGGTCCACACAGGGTTGCTTACCCCACCACCCACAGACCTAAGCTGAGATGGCAGGTGCCATATTGCCTGTGCACCCTCTGGGTGCCTCCATCCTGCCAGGGAAGTCATAGCCCCTCAGTCTCCCTGTCACTGGTTCTCACACAAACATTCCCCAGCACCCAGTTGGACCTTGACAACCACAAAGGAACAGGGAGACACAGGAGAGCAGCAGTATTCCCTCAGTTTTGACTCATAGGGTGGGTGGCCCCAAGGGGACTAGAAAGTGCCACCAATGCTTTTTAGGACAGAGGAAGGCAGAATGTGCACTTTCTTGCACCAGAGAGCCCCTGGCTCATGGTCTGAAGTTGTCTCCGAGTCTGTAGGGTAGGAGATTATCCCCACTCCAGAGTAGAAGCAGCAGCAGAGCCTGGGAAGGAATGTGGAGACTGGGTCCTCCCCTCCTTCAACCACCCAATTCTGTGGACATAGCTGCCTCGGCCCCCAAGCATGAGCCTTTGGTGCAGGTGTGCTGCAGGACAGCCAGTTCCAGGCTTGCAGGGGGCGAGCTGTGTTCCAATATTACTGTGTTAACTGTACCTGAGGTTTGCATGGAGGGCGCGAATCATTTCCCTCCCTTCACAGACAGGCAGTGTTTTTGCAACCATTCCGATCAAGGAATCTCAGCCCCTCATTCTCTATATCACTGGATCCACAGCCAATGCTCCCCAGTACCCACTTGGACCACAGCAGCCTTGGGGGACCAGTGGGTCCCAGGAGACCCACGGGTCTCCTTGAGCTTTAGCATTCGGGATGGGCTGCCTCCAGCTGAGAGGAGAGTCCAGCATGCCAGAGGGCCCTTAGGACAAAGAGGACCAGGGCAACAGTTCCCCTCTACCCCCATTCAGGACATCATCATCCTCTTCCTTCCCCCCTCCCTGTTCCCACTGCTGCTGAGGCAGTTGTGGCTATTTCTGCTTGGGACCAGCAAGGGTTCCACAGGGGACGATTAAGCCAGGGCACTTGGGAGTGGTTGCCCTGCCTCTGACTGACCGCCTGCTATACTGAGGCTTCCACAGAGCTTGGGGCTCACTCCTTTCCCTCTAAAAAGCTATAGCAAGTGCTTTTGTGTGTTTCAAGGACAAAAACTACCACCTCCACTGAGGGAGGGAGGGGCTAGCAGTTCTCTCCCTAAGCTATCTGTCTCTTCTGAGAGGAACCTACCCTCCATGGAGGCAAATCCCTGGCACAACTACCCCTTCCACACCAGAATATTTCAATGGCAACCCCTAGCAATTCTGAGAGCTGACCATACATATAGGGGTTTGAGCTTTTTCCATCACCTCTGCTGCTGCCAGGGCAGACAGGGAGCAGGGAATCACAGTGCATTTGTGCACCCCAAGGACAAAAACTGCTGCCTCTGCTAAGGGAGGGTGGCGCTAGCAGTCTTCTACCCAAGCTAACTGTCTCTTCTGGAAGGAGCCTACTAACCCTAGAGGCAAGTCCCTGGCACAACTACACCTCCCTGCCAGAGCATTTCATCCATAGTCTACAGCGAGTCTGGTAGCCCTGCACACAGTGGGTTGAGCTGCCTCCACCATCTCTGCTGAAGCTAGGACAGGGTGGGAACTAGGAATTGAGGTGCTTTTGTGCCCCCAAAGGACAGAGACCACTGTCACTGCTGAGAGAGGGAGGTGTGAGCCACTTATGCACCCCACAGTTGCCTGACACTGATAATCTTATCAAGAGGGTCCTGCTCTCCCGCAGGCTCACAGTGCATCTGCCCTTCTGCCTGAGCATTCTTCCAGAGCAGGAGATCACCACACCCATCACTATCACAACCAGTGCCTGAATGCGGGAAGGCTTGAGGGAAAATTTGCCAGCACAGTCTCTGTCTGGTTCCCCCAGGACTCAATCACGCCATCCAGGGGCCTGGGGACTGGGGATTACCTAACCTAGTCCAACACTGATAGCACTGGAATACTCTCCCATGGGTCTGAGAAACAACTCACCCAAATTTCCAGCAACACTACAGTGGGTACCTACTTGCATTAGCTTAAAGGCAGTGTACCTCTCCCTCTCTACACTGAGCAGCAGAGTTCCTGGCAGAGGAGAACATGTGAACCACAATTTTTTTGAATTTATTGACAATGATGACACAAGCTGCCAAAATCTCTGGGATACAGAAAAAGCAGTGTTAAGAGGGAAGTTCATAGCACTAAATGCCTGCATCAAAAAGACAGAAAGATGACAATTTAATAACCTAACGTCATACCTCAAGGAACTAAAAAACAAGAAAAAAAAAAAACCCCAAAACTAGTGGAACGTAAGAAATAGCAAAGATCAGAGCAAAACCAAATGATATTGAAACAACAACAAAAAAAAAAATAGGAAGGATCAACGAAACAAAAAGTTTGTTCATTGAAAAGAAAAACAAAATTTATAGACCACTAGCTAGATTAACCAAGAAAAGAAGAGGAAGTATTGAAATAATCTCAATCAGAAACAAAAAAGGAGACATTACAACTGATACCATAGAAAAGCAAAAGATCATCCAAGACTACTACGAAAACCTCCATGCACACAAACTTGAAAATCTAGAGGAAATAGATAATTTTTTGGAAACACACAACCTCCGATATTTGAATCAGGAAGAAAGAGAAATCCTGAATAGATCAATAATGAGTACTGAGATTGAAACAGTAATAGGAAATCTCTCAACAAAAAAAAGCCCAGGACAAGACGGATTCACAGCCAAATTATACCATGTCTACAAAGAATTATTGGCACCTATCCTACTGAAACTGGTCCATAATATTGAGAAGGAGGGAATCCTCCCTAATTCATTCTATGAAGCCAGTTTCACCCTGATACCAAGACAGGAAAGGACACAACACAAAAAGAAAACTATAGACTAATATCCCTTACGAACATAGATACAAAAATCCTCCACATAATACTTGCGAACTGAATTCAACAGCACATCAAAAAATAATTCACCATGGCCAAGCAGGTTTCATATCGGGGATTCAAAGATGGTTCAACATACACAAATCAATAATAAATGTGATTTACCACATAAACAGAATGAAAAACAAAATCTGTATGATCATCTCAATAGACACAGTGAAAGCATTTGATAAAATCCAGCACCTCTTCATGATAAAAAATCCTGAAGAAACTAGGCATAGAAGGAACATACCTCAAAATAATAAAAGCCATATATGACAAATCCATAGCCAACATCACACTGAGCAGGATAAAGCTGAAAGCATTTCCTCTAAGAACTGGGACAAGACAAGGATGCTCACTTTCACCACTTTTATTTAACATGGTACTGAAAAAGTCCTAGCCAGTGCAATCAGGCAAGAAAAAGAAATAAAGGGCATCCACATATGAAAAGAGGAGGTCAAACTATCCCTGTTGGCTGATGATAAGGTCTTATATCTAGAAAACCCTAAAGATTGTTCCAAAAGACTACTAAAAGACTACTAAAATTGATAAATAAATTCAATAAAATCTCTGGTTACAAAACTAATATACACAAATCAGTAGCATTTCTATATACTATTAACAGCCAAGCTGAGAATCAAATCAATAACTCAATACCATTTACAATAGATTAAAAAAAGTACTTCATAATATATTTAACCAAAGAGGTGAAAGATCTCTACCAGGTGAACTACAAAACACTGATGAAAGAAATCGCAGATGACAGAAAAATATGGAAGAACATCCCATGATCATGGATTAGAAGAATCAATATTATTAAAGTGTCCATACTGCGATTTATAGATTCAATACAATTCCCATCAAAATGCTAATGCCATTTTTCATTGAATTAAAAATCCTAAATTTCTTTTTTCTTTAATTTCGAAATATTATGGGACTAAAATGTTTAGGTTACATATATTGCCTTTGCCCTGCCCAAGTCAGAGCTACAAATGTGCCTATCCTCTAGACAGTGTGCATCACACCCATTAGGTGTGAATATACCCATCCCCTCCTACCCCCTCCCACCTGCCCGACACTACTCTATGTGCACATAAGTATTGATCAATTAGTACCAATTTAATGGAGAGTACATGGCAGTGCTCATTTTTCCATTCTTGGGATACTTCACTTAGTACAATGGGCTCCAGCTCCATCCGGGATAATACAAGAGGTGACAGTTCACCATTGTTTTTTTTGTGGCTGAGTAGTACTCCATGGTATACATACATCACATTTTATTCATCCACTCATGTATTGATGGGCACTTGGGTTGTTTCCACATCTTTGCAATTGTTAATTGTGTTGCTATAAACATTCGGGTGCAGATGTCTTTTTTTATAGAATGTCTTTTTTTCCTTTGGGTAGATGCCCAGTAATGGGATTGCTGGATCAAATGGTAGTCCTACTTTAAGCTTTTTAAGGTATCTCCATATTACTTTCCATAGAGGTTGTACTAGTTTGCAGTCCCACCAGCAGTGTATGAGTATTCCTCTCTCTCCGCATCCATGCCAACATTTGTTGTTTTAGGACTTTTGGATAAAAGCCATTCTCACTGGAGTTAAGTGATATCTCATTGTGGTTTTGATTTGCATTTCCCTGATGATTAGAGATGTTAAGCATTTTTTTCATATGTTTCTTGGCCATTAGTCTGTCTTCTTTTGAAAAGTTTCTGTTCATGTCTTTTGCCAAGTTTTTAATGGGGTTGTTTGATTTTTTCTTGCTGATTTTCCTGAGTTCTATATAGATATAGAGTTCCTTGCCTATTCTAACCCCTTCATTGATGACTGTCCACTCTCTAGGAATGAAATAAAACACTTTATTGCATGGAAGTCAAGGCTAAATTTTGAAGATATGCCTCGGCAGGCTTCCCTCCCACATCCTTCAGTTGGACTAGATAAAATCTCTTGCACCCACCTGAAGTGCACTATACTGTTCTATATCCACATGTGTCCACCTGAGCTGTCCTTTCTGTGTGGAAGCCCTGCTTTGACTAATCAATTCTACAGCCTTCAGGATTCGGTTCAAGTGTAACTAATATATCCTGGGAAGCCTTTACTAAACCCCATTTTACCCAATTTATTTTTGCACCTTCTATTTTCCTTTCCTACAGTCCTGATCCCACAGTTGCACAATTATTTATGCCCAGACTTTCCTAATGCTCTTTGAGTACCTCAACCACACCACGTTATATTCATAGATTTTCCCAGGAGACCTAGAACATTGTGTGGCACATAGGAGGTGATCAATAAATCAATACTAACCACAATAGCCAATCTTTATAAGAAAGGTACTGTGCATCAAACACTGTTCTCATAATAACCCTAGGAGACAGGTATTATTATTAAACACATTTTGTAGATAGGGAAACTGAGGTAAAAATTTAAGTGAATTATCCAAGGTCACTTGGTAAGTGCTAAAGCCAGGATTCAAACCCTAGAATGGGGCTCCAGAGCCATGGCTCTTAATAACAATGAGACTTCATTATAGCAAATGATTCAAAATGATGAAAATAGTCCCAGAGAAATTAAGGTATATGCCAAAGACCAATAATGAATCATTGGTGAATATTCAAAGATAGACATTGATTACTTTTAAAGATCAGTGATGATGTTGGATGGTGGTTGTGACTGTAGGCTCTAAGTTCTGACTCTTCCAGAGTGATTGCTAGTCTGATTGTTGTGTTATTAGTAGACTTCATAAGGAACTCCATTCAAAATGCAATACATTTTAATAGAATTTCAGTTTAGGTTTCAATGGAATCCCTAGAGGACAGCCACAAGTGGGAATGCTTTCTTCTGGTTCCAGTTCTGCACCTGAATTGTGGCAAGTGTGGTAATGCACATCACCTAACCTTTAGCCTCTTGGGCACATTATAAATGATTTGTAGTAGTCTGGATCCTCTGAGAAACAGATGCTAAGATGAGATTAAATGTGTCAGAAATATATTATGAGAGAAAATGGGAAGGCATCTAGGAGAGGCTAGAAGAGCCAACAGGCTGTAATGCAGGTCTGAACACAAATGAAGGAAAGAGGGAAGGAAGGAAGCCTGGGTGGAAGCATCTTAACAAAACAGTTCTAAGAGAGTCTGATAATACTGTAGGGGAGTCCTCAAGTTTCAGTCACCTATAAGAAGAGCCCTGCGTCTCCCAGGAATGTGCTTGCCTTAGTACCCTGTTGTGCTTAGTCATAATCTGGGAGGAGCCCCGCCAAGCTGTCATTACCTGGAAAGAATAGCTTTGGAGAAGGCAGATGGATTTCATAGTATAACAGCTAGGATTGCCAGTCAATCAAGATTTCCAGAGTAGAGAATCTGAGAATACATTCTCATAGCACCAAACTATTTCATTGCAATCACTTTGAAATGAGTGAAAGTTTTTTGTTGTTGTTAAGTTTTGCTCTTGAGTTACAAAAGCTATTTACCAGCCCTGTTCTTCCAAGTATAGTGGTTATTTTTTATTTTGGTGAATGGGAAAAATATCCTAAGATTCTTTTTATCCAGAACATATTAAAATCAAAGGATCTGACTTGACGAAGGATAAAATAACCACTATTTATTAATAAAGAATGTAACTGTGTGCCTTTTGGGTAAGTTAGTTAATATATCTTTATATTTCTGTTGTTGGATTTAAATTTAAGTGAAACTACCAAATGAGAATTTGCCTTCAACAGTTCCTAAAATGGAGGAGACAAGTGAGAGAATGGGTGGGAAATATTGGAAAGCAAGTGCTTTCATAAACACCATAGAAAATATCATCACTCTGTTTTTAAACCAGACCATCTTCTGAGACTTGACTTCATCTCCCACTCTTTGATTGTATATTTTATTTCTCCACTCTCTTATTTTGCAAGTACTAAACAAGATGAACCTTTTTAGAGATATAGACAAGTAAATTGAATGATGGTAAAACAATATGAAATTCTGTGACCTCAGGATAATCACTGTTAACATTTTGCTGTGATATTTCTAACATTTTCTAATGAAAATATATGCATTTTCAATTACAGTTATAATAATATTTTGTAATATACATTTTATATTATGAAATTGTTATGTTATAAATATTTTCACAGTTAAGTAAATATGATTATGAGTCATCATTTTTGATGACTGTACAGTATTTATGCTTTATGCACTGCAATGTCTTGGGACAATTTCCTATTGTAACACATTCATACATTTAGATTTTTCTGGTTTTTCACATTTGTAAACAATGTAGTCATAAATAGCTTTATGTTTGTGTCTTTTCTAACTTGTCTGATTAGTTCCTTAAGATCGATTTCTCAAAATAGAATTGCCGAATCAAAAAGTATGAAATTGTTTAAGGAAACTTGTTAGGATATAAAGCACATTGAGGTTATGAGTGGTGTTCAATATTAGCAAGTAAAAGCTTAGTTGTATCTGTAGATTTCCCATTTTTTGATGAATCCAAAGGATTCAGGGGTGTCTCATTTCATTTCAAATAATGGTCTTCCTTTCCCTTTTGATGGCACCAGGGGAGGATTCTCAGAACCTCAATAAGATGTGTGCTGCTTCTTCTGAGTAGAGTTAGAATGCTGAGGGAAGAACAGAGGGGTAGAAAGTACCAATGTGACCATGGGAAAAAGAGACAAAAGTTTGGGGGAACAGAGTAAGAGAATATGAGGTCATCAAGATGCTAGCACAGGCAAATTCGGTATGTACTGAAAGATAGTCCAAAGTACATGAATATTTTTATACCTCCTGGACTCTGAGCATGTGTGATCATGTAATAAATAGTTTTTATTTCTGGTGGTATCCCTTAATAAGATGCCAGAGATAATAAGTATAACAAAAGTATTACTGATTGCAAAAGATACTGGCTGTTTCTTCACCAGTATTCATGTTCTCTTCCTCCTTGTCACATTACTAGACATTTTCCAGGGTCCTTTGTAATTTAATTATGGCCAATGGAATGTGAATAGAAGTGATGTACTCTACATCCATCCTGGTCACCCAGTGTTTCCATATTCTCTCTCTTCCTTTGTCTGGTGATGGAGCCACATGATGAAAGAAGCCTCAGTTCCTAAATGACTGCCTGAAACAGGTCCCCCTGGCCAACCTGCTCTGGATCATGATATGGACAAGAAATCAACTTGCATTGTGTAAAATCACTGATTTGAGAGTTGTTTCAGGAGTTAAGCAATACTAACACACTTATATTTCAAATAACTCAAATAACTTAGTATTTCATTCAACTCCTATTAGATACTTGACCTCACAGTACAACAGGAAGAGAAATAATTCCTGGTGGAACAATCCCTTGGTCTACCTTAAGGGCTACAGAATAGCCATGTACTAAAGTTGGAAATGGCTTTCGACATAGTTTCATCAAGTATCCCCTAAACTCTAGGCTTTGACTAGGTAGACTATAAACGTTGAGCAGTTTTCTCTCATTCACCAGGTATTCCTTGTCTGTCTGCCCATAGTTGGGCTCAGATTCCTTGGAAATATAATTTTTTTAATTCACAATTGCAAAGATGTGGAAACAACCCAAGTGACCATCAATACATGAGTGGATTAATAAAATGTCGTATATGTATACCATGGAGTACTACTCAGCCACAAAAAAACAATGGTGATATAGCGCCTCTTGTATTATCCTGGATGGAGCTGGAGCCCATTCTACTAAGTGAGCTATCACAAGAATGGAAAAACAAGCACCACATGTACTCACCATCGAATTGGTATTAACTGATCAACACTTCAGTGCACATATAGTAATACCATTCATCAGGTTTTGGGCAGATGAGAGGGGGGTGGAGGGGATGGGTATATTCACACCTAATGGGTGTGATGCACACCATCTGGGGGATGGACATGCCTGAAGCTCTGACTTGGGAGGGGCAAGGGCAATATATGTAACCCAAACATTTGTACCCCTGCAATATGCTGAAATAAAAAAAAGGAAATATAATTTAGGGTTGGATAGTCACAATTTTATCCCAATCCCCT